>MU223706.1:645998-677059 GCA_018584345.1 Thuja plicata | reverse complement strand
TTACAATTGGTAAAGTAAGAGAGGGGAGAATGCTTTTTCTACCACTATTCATTGTTAATGCATACATGATTTTGTTTAAATGGGAACATTTATTTTCTCAGTGTATGAAATTGATGAGAACAATTAGGGGAGAAGAAGTGAAAGTTCAAATTTGGCCAATGGATCTGTCATGGGATAGAAGTGAGGCTACCGTTTTTAGTTTTGATAATGTTTTTGCATCTAGGCTTTAGTCTATATTGATAAAAAAAAATGTAACTAGGATTCCTATAGACCTTAATACTTTCTTGAGACCTAAAGAAATCATACCAGAGCTGAAAATTTCACATAATTGGGGTGATGCAATACCATACCCTGTTAGCACACTCCTAAAAGTATATGGATTTGAGGGGACACAACATGTGTTACCTTTTGAGGTGCCTCTGAGGTTAGGATTTGTAGAGGTGATATGGAAAATTGGCCAGATGGAGAATAAATAATTTGTAGGAAAGAAAATGGGTACTTTATTCCTTGATTGCATTATCATACTTAGACAAAATATGGATGCACTTTCTATGTGTTGTGATATCTAGAAAAAAAATTCCTTTGATCTTTTAAACTTGACATCACCCATGTAGTAAGATTTCCATTATGTGTTTGGTCTTCATCAATAGATTTGCACATGGAACTTGAGGTTACAATTTATGGGTTGATTATGTTGGTGACAAAAATTTGCTAGTGTTGTATAGCTCCAAGGTATTCACGATTGGATGGATTCTAGAATTTGGTGTGGGTTATATTTTTAGTCATTTGTGTTTATCATTTGGATGAGAGTTGTTAGTTTGATTGTGTTCTTTCTAGTATTGTATTTTTTTTTCTATAGGATTAATTTGCAGTCCTGTTCTAGTTATATTCTTTGAAGTTGACATTGTTCATGTTTTTGTCTAGCTGTTGAGTGTAATGGACTGGTCACATTATCATATAAATTTTGATGTCACTTCTTATGTTTGTTTTCTTTGGACTAGTCCATATTCTTCTAATATTTTTATTTATCTTCCATAGGTATCATGTTGGAGGATGATAGGGATTTTTCGTGAGATGGAGGTCATTTTGGATGTTGTTGTAGGTGTCTTAATGCAACACAAGAGCATATTTATGGATCTATTTAGTTTCATGGATGATGGTGATGACATGTTGTTTTATAAATAAACTCTTGTCAATGTAAATTTTTTTGTTTCTAGTGACTCTTGATAGGTCTTTGACAAGCGGGAGAATGTTGGGATTATAGTGTTTCAACCTTCAAGTTCTAGAATGTATTATTTGGATATTATTTGTTTAATATGGTTCATATTCAATAATAACCTAAGTTGGTGCCCACTTGGAGATTTAAGCTTGGAAATTAGTATTTAATTTTCAATTTTAATGTGTCCATACTCCTGAAAGTGCTTAATCTAACAATAATTAAAATTGCAAGCACAAAATGAAAATAAATATATCATTATGAGTATTAGGGTTGTGTATCAACCAATTGCCTCCACAAGCCCATCTTGAAATTCCCCAAATGTTGAGTATAATGGGAGACAATAATAATATGATGGACAACATTATGTGGTTGAGTCAAAGTGTTCACCTCTTACCGCCTGAATATAGAAACTACAGACATACTCACCATGGACTTTCTATTTGTTATTATTTCTAGAAAAAATATGCTTTTGATCTTTCAAATTTTACATTACCCATGTAGTGATATTTCCTTAATGTGTCTGATCTTCATCAATAGCTTTGCACATAGAACTTAAGGTTGCAATTTATGACTCGATTATGTTGGTGGCATGAACTTTCTAGTGTTGTATACCTTTAAGGTATTCACAATTGGATGTATTATAATTTATTGTGGGTTCCATTTTTAGTCATTCAGGTTTATCATTTGGTGAAGACATTAATTTTCCATTAGTATACAAAAGGAAAACAAGTTTTTGAACCTTCGGTAAACCTACATCAAAACACAAACTTTCAGAGATCACCGAAAGCATAGATATCAAACATCACCAAAAGTGTTAAGCATAAGAGACACCTGATAGATAAAGTGGAACCCGATAGGAGGAAACTGATAGAGGAAAACGACAAGCAGATACAATGCAAACTGAGAGAACAGGTACAGTGCAAATTGAAAGAAGAAAACAATGCAACCCAAAAGATAGTAAAACTGATTTCAGAGCAAACCGAGCATCAGACACTGAAAGTCAATTACCTCCCACAAAAATTGGATCTGACTTCCACGTCAGATAAAACATTCATATTCTATTTATAGAGATTTTTTTTGTTTTATAACCATTACTTAAGGAACAAAAAACATTATTGTAAATATTTTAATTAGTCTAACTTTTTTAAAACATGCTGACTAGTAGATCAAGGTAAAGTTGTAAACCTGTGATCATAGAGTTAAGTTTGTTTTATGTGAAAATTAATTAGGTCAAATCTATCTTATAAATAGATGTTGTAATCATTCTAAACATATAAGGAGAGGATGAATGTAGCCAATGATCACATCTATGGATCAAACTAAGAGTTTCAAGAACTAGAACAACAAAAGTTGAAATTAGTTATCAATAACCAAGAACAGAGGCTACCGAGCAATAGTTATTCAATAACAATAGGTGATATACATTTACTTGTAATCTTGAATGGGTCTGTAATCAACAATATTAGATTGCATACAATCAGGTCAAAGATTAATTTTCTTACATTCTAACAAGTGAGGCAAAAGTAAAAATCCTTTCAAGGAAGGTGGATTTAACAGTCCAATTGTAAATCTCTTAATCGAGTGCACATTAAACAGTGTTGCTAAATCTCTTAATAGAGTAGACTTTAATAGGTCTCCACAGATAATATTAACAAGGTAGATCATCATAAGTGATCAAATTGTAAGCCTTAACGGCCCCTTCCAATCTACAGATAGTGAAGAATTTTGTGGGTGCCATCCCCACCGTAGTTTTTACCTTCTTATAGAGGTTTTCTATGATATCATATCTTGTGTTATGAGTCAATTAATTTCATGAATATTTCTATGCATGTTTACATGTTTAATTAAGATAAAGAATTGATATGTCTTACACAAAGAAAGTATAGAAAAAATGATTGGATGAACAATTGATTACATTAAGGTTAAAGGATAAAAGAGATAAAAGTTTTAGAGGTACTAATTCACCCCTCCCCTCTCAGTACATACTTCCCATTATTTCCAACAATTTGGATGGGATTTTTTAGTATGATTGTTGTCCTTTCTGGTATTTTATTTTGTTTTCTAGAGGATTAATTTTCATTTGTGTTCTATTTGTGTTCTTTGAAGTTGATGTTGTTGATTCTTTTGTATAGATGTTGACTGTAATGGATTTCTCACATTATCATATAACTTTCGATGTTACTGGGATCTTATGTTTGTGTTCTTTGGACTGGTGCATATTCTCCTAAGCTTTCTCTTTATCTTCCATACGTGGCATGTTGGAGGATGATAGGGATTTTTTCATGAGATGGGGGTCACCTCAAGGATTTTTTTTAAGTTTCTTAATGGAGCACAAGAGAATATTTAGGGATCTATATTAGTTTCATGGATGATGGTGCTGACATTTTTTTATAAAGTGACTCTTGTCAATGTAATTATTTTGTTTCTAGTGACTCTTGATAGGTCTTTGACAAGTGGGAGAATGTTTGGATTATGGTGTCTCAACCTTCAAGTCCTAGAATTTATCATTTGGATATTATTTGTTTAACATGGGGCATATTCAATGATAACCTAAGTTGTTTCCCACTTGGAGATTTATGTTTGGAAATTAATATTTATTTTTTAATTTTAATGTGTGCATACTCTCGAAACTGCCTAATCTGAAAAAAAATTAAAATTGAAAACACTAAATAAAAATACTTACATTATTATGACTATTAGGGTTGTGGATCAACCAATTGCCTCCATAAACCCATCTTGAAATTCCCCAAATGTTGGGTATAATAGGAGACAACAATAATACAATGGACAACATTATGTGGTTGAGTCAAAGTGTTCACCTCTTACCATCTTCATAGAGACTACATACATACTCACCACTCCTTATCAAAAAATGAGCCTAACTGGCCTATATATTCACCATGATTCTCTTGTTAAATTGTTTCTTTAGACTAGTCAAATTATACACATCAAACATGTTATTTTTCCAACCTACATTCACCTGATTGTTCTGTGTAGGGCTAAGTATCTTTGTTAAATTACATAAATAACATATATACTAAGCCTCATGAATACCCCCCCTTGTTAAAAATAGAAATATTTGAGGTAATGTGACCTTTGTTTGATGATTAGGGTAGCATTCATTCTGCAACCAATTCTTCTTCAGTATACCTTTGCACCTCCATGTATTTTTGCTTAAGACCCTGCATCTTCTTGTACAACTAAACTCTATAGTCATTTGGAAAAACATTGCCTTCATTCTGTCCATCATGGTGTACCTAGATGTAATCTTGGGTTTACCATTCTTCTATCTCTTTGCTTGTACACAATCCCACCATAGCAAAGCATGTCCTTTCAACTTGGAATTTGCAATCTTCAACTTTTGACTCTCTTCAACATCTTCACACTCAAATAAATTTTCCATGGCACTGAACCAATCAATCATCTCCTCATCATCCATCTTTCCTCCACAGGTTGGAAAATCAGCTCTTACCCTCGCATCACCACTTTTAATGGCTTTAGCAAACCTAGTCATTCTTAGATATCCACGATTTAATTCTTCTTCTTGGGGTACCTCTTCTTCTTCCTCATCTTCATCTCTAAATTCTTCATCCCATCTGATGCTCTTGTCCCTTCTCTCTAAGGAAAATATTCTCTCCATCATGATCCTCATCTCTTTATCTTTCTCAGCTTTCTCTTTCTTCTCTTATTCAAGGGCTTCCTTCAACTTCTTGGTGTCTGCCGATTGTTCTTTCACAATCCTTGCCAACTCCATGTTTATCAACCTTATAGGTAGATCTCCTTCCTCTCCTCCAGTCATGGCTCTTTTATCAACTTGGAAAATGAATATACTTAGGGCTACACCTTAAAGGATGGTTCAACTTCAAGGGCTTATCTAAGGATTCAAGAAACCATATTTCTCAAGACCATTACAAACCTTCCACAAGACCTTATCCTAGGCTCTAATACCACTTGATGTAGATGAAAGTATGGTGGACTGATAAATAAGGTAAGATACACAAATTTGGTTTAGAAATGAACTATCTTCTAAAGTGCACAATGGCTTCAAGAGACTCAATTCAACCAAGGTTACTTTAAATGCAAACCAATGATAGATTTGATTTATTTGAGGTATATAAGGACATATTAAAGTGGTTTTAATGTTTCTAGAGTTATCCTTTCCTCACTATGGAAAAATGTGTTCAAATTGGCCTAGAGACCTAATGAGCCAACCTTGTAGCCCTGCAATGACCTTTTTGGTCTTCAAACACTTCAGTTTCCCAAAACACTAGAATAAATAATTGCACATTCAGACACCCTTTTGGCCATACAAGAACATATCAAAAACTTAGGTATTGGTACTTTGGACCAAATTATAGTACTATGCCTGTACCCCTATAATTGCACCATAAACTTAATGATTTAACAAAGAAAATATATCATAGAAACCTCTCTAAGGTATCAACTCTTTGAGAGTGTCATAGAATGACTCAAAACCTCTAAAAATAAGAGGAATTAGACCCAAAACATAGGGAACCCCAAAAGCCCCAATTTGGTTACTTCAAACCCTTGAATCTAGGGTGTTGCCAGTCTCGGCCTTCTACACCCTTCCAGGATAAATCGGTGGTTGATTCACCATTCATACCACCCCATAAGACTATTACAAACATATAAAGGCTATGCTATTAATCCTGATCTCCCACTGCTACTCCTTAGCTATCAAATTCATTAGAAACTTCATTGTTACAATCAGTGATCACTCATTTTCCTTCAAAACTTATGCAAGTAAAATCATTAGCACTTATAATAAATATTTATTTCACTCATTCCATGGATCGAAGGCCTCTTCACCCATGGAATGGATCCTATTTTCCAACTAACCTTCAGAATAAATGAAATACTTAACAATATCAGACTTAATCCGCTAGAAATGGAAATATAGTCATGTAAGATGACTCTCAATGAATTGGACATAATAATGAATGGTTTTAGATTTCTTACTATTCCAACATAAACTTAAAAACCAAAGAAATAAGTATTTAAACATTCCAATAATGCATAGAACATCAAAATTGTATACTAAACTTGTATTTTATTGAAACCTTTGTTCCTTGTCCGTACACTCCAGGCTTCATGCCCGTACAATAGAGTCCCAATTACAAATAGGAAACCAAACTTAACTTTTCCAACCTGTTCCAACTTATTTGAGGGATTAGTTGAGTGTTTAAACAACAAAAACCCAATTTCCCTCGCAAATGGCTACTAGTCGTTACATTTTAAATATTTGAATTTTAAAATTTAAAGTCGCTTTAAAAACCTTGTAAATAGGAATTTAAGAACTCAAAAAGTTTACAAACACCTAGGATGCTTAATTGCATCATTCCTATAATCCTAACTACCCTAAGACATCCTTGTACACTAATGGTCCACATTACATTTATTCAATCCTTTCAAGGATATAAACTCATTCCTTAGGTTCAAATGCCATTTCATGGCATCAAACCATTATAGGAGCCAATACATTATAATTGATATAATTTGCATCATTTAGGATCCCCTTGACCTCCTTGGACCTCTGATTTCCATTAGGTATCTTCCATTCCTTCATATTATTTATGGTTTGTTTCATAGTCTTCGTGTGGATCCTTGGTGCCCCTGCACCAATATTATTAACAAAATTTATTATTGATCATTCTATTTAAACATGCTATTTAGGATGGCTGCTAATAAATAAGCTACAAAATTGATCATCATGGGGCCACCAACCCCACAAATTTCCAACCAAAATAAGGTAAGAAGTTCCATGGAGACCTACCCTAAGCCTGCTTTCATGAAACTAAAAATTATAGTCTAACGCGAGTTTTGGAAAGACTAACTCTTCTTCCACCATATGTTTGAGTGATGGTTGCATGTAGTCCTAAGTCTCTTTGTTAAAATACTAATTAGAAACAAGTGTACTTTTTGGCTATGCTCATAGCAAGATTTTGTGGAATTGGAAATTTGTTAGATCTTTTGAACGTAAAAATGTGCATATGAGGATGTAACAAGACAACATCATTGAGTAAACATGGAGAAGAAATGGATGAATATGAAACAAGGCTTTGTAAGTTAAAAGATGATATAATACAAATTTATCTTAGGTAAAATGTTGGATAGGTTTGAAAATATTAATATAATCATATTTAGAAATTAGATTTACATTTAAGAAATTTAAAAGAAGGAAGAAAACTTTTATAAGTCTTTAAAAATACATGACAAATTTTAGTGCTAATAATGTATTTTATAAAAAATGTAATTAGGATTGATATGGCCTTTTCAATGTAGAGGTTGGGATAGAAATTTGTGAAAGCAATATATTATTGAAATAGAAGTCTATTTTAGTTTGAATAAGATAATTCCACACCAAAACATCTATCATACATTATTAAATCTATTCAAATGTGTTCTATAATAGGATGTACATTATACCTCTTTCTTGTGAATTCAAAATGTACCATCAATATATAAGTGAAATGATTTTGAGGGACCATTCAAGAAATTTGTTTATCATATTTAACATGAAGAAGAGAGATAAATTCAATGAAACATCTATGGATGGGGTGAGCTCAATATTTACAAGTGCACACTAATGAATTTAGCAAGAAAACACTTTATCATTCTTGTAAGGATCTTATAGATCAATATGTACTCATGAAATAATTTGTAGGCTATTTAGACACCAAACTATAGAATTAAATGTGGTTAACCCTAAGTGCATTATTTAGAGGTATAAAAGGAAAGTAATACTTATTTTTCTAATGTAAATAGTAGGGTAAGAAAAATAAAGCTAGTGAAAATAACAAAGCAAAAGGTAATCAAAGGGTAAGAGGAATGCAATGATAATCACAATTACACATGTAGGATAAGCATATGCAAGAAACATGTTTCAATTTGTATATGGATTTGCATAATCTAAAGAAAATGAAATAAAAAAAGATTAAGTATATTCGGCATGGGAGAAATGGGTAGTAGATTGACTAAAGATCCAAAACATAGAATCGATTATAATGTTAACTATGAGGAAACGTGATTTTTATTTAAAGTGTGGATCTCATTATGAATGTGAGTTAAATTATATATATTTTATTATAAATCAAATAAATGGAAAATAAAATATTGGTTTCTTAATTTGATATACATTTATAAGTAATTTGATTTTTATAAACTTTAAGTTTGAAATCTTGTTTGATACCAAAAACCATCCTTGTTTACATTCATTCGGATGTATTGTATGATACTTTAGCACATTTATAACTCAAATTAAATAGTATATATCTCAAATATTTCAAAAGAAATCAAATTTCAAAGAATAAAAAATGGCTCTCCAAATTTTATTAAAAGCTGGTTCTAGCCTACAAACAAGATCAATCACTCATTATATTTTTGTTTTACAAACAGGAGTAACGTTATTCACGCAATATTATTTTGACTCATCTGAACACTAAAAAACAATGGGTAGGAGATTAGGTTTCAATGGTGAGAGAGGGGGAGTGGTAGTTTGAAAATAGGTGGAGGTGAGAGACAGCTTCTACACGATGGTGTTCAATCTGAGGAGGAGGATGACAATGATAGGGATTCTTTCGATTTTCTCTATTTTTTGACACCCTTTTTCTTTCTTGTTGGTTATTTTTTGGTTCTAGGAGTTCATGTTTCCTACATTCTATGTGGGTATGTTATTATTGGTGCTTCTTGGTTGTTTGGTTTCAGGGGTGATGTTGGTGTTTTTGTGGGTTTTGTCTACCTTAGATTCCATTGTTTTAGGTTCCTTTGTACAAGCATTATGGGTGTTTCTAGAATTAAACATGGGGATATCTTCCTCCAATTTTCTTGTTGGTGGCTAAAGCCTTTATGTGTAACATTTTGGTTAGTTTTGGCTTCTCTTTGACTACTTGAGGCCCTTGTTTGTGAGGCTTTTTGCCCCTTTTCTTCTCAGTGTGCTACTGCTAGTTAGGATACAACTATCTCAATCTCAATATATACATTCAATAACTTAACATATATATTGGTTTGGATACAACTAAATAAAGAAACTAAATATGAATACAAAATAAATTTTGTATAGTCCAATCTAGAAACCAAATACATTCAATAATTTAACCTGGGATATTCTTACATATCATAAATTGAGAAAAACTTAAAAAGTACATAAATTTAATATTTATATAACAAAATAAAACTTTGATGGAATTATTGTGTTTATTATAACATATAAAGATAATGATACATGCAATCCCTTGGTTGCTTGTTACTCTAACTAACTACCAACACTACTTAAAGTGACTTCTAGAGCCTTTACACTATAGAAATATTAGACTAGCTTCACAATATTCCTCCACATAGTGATATTAAAATCCTTTGTGAAAATCCTCTAGTGAATATTACATTAACAACAAGCCAAAAATGTTAACATGAGCGATCTAAATGTATACAATAGACATAACAGGAATAAACAACTAAAAATAGTACTTATGTTTATAAAGAGAAAAAATACAAGTTCAAACAACTCTACCATGAATAGGGTGGATTATACCAGTCCTTAAAATATATTTAATTTAAAAAAAACACAACTTACCTTAGTTAAAAGTCACACAAGTTTTACAAATATTTTGGTTTACACAAAATTACCCTCATTAATGTAGCCAAAATTCCTTTAACAATTAACAAAAACATAAGAGAGAAAAAAAAAATAGAAGATTTTTAGAATTCCAATCCTTTAACATTATTCCTCTAACTACCCTCCACTACAAAGGGAAAAAAAAACCCCCCATTTTAACTACAAATCCAAAAAATTACCTTTTTGCTAGTTTTTCACAAAAACATAAACTTTTGCCATTTAAGTTAATTTTTAAAACAACTCCAAAAATGCTCAATTTTTCCATGAAGCTTCTTAAAACTAAGATAAGATGAATTTCCAGCTAACCTTCAAAATTGGAAACAAGATTTTGAAGATATTAAAAAAAAACTAAAAAAAATACTAAAAGTTGAATTTGAGGCCTCATATGATTAAATTTGGCCCCCAAAAAATGTCAAGATTTGGTCCAATAACATTGGATTTGGCTTATTTCCTATAGAGACAACAACCAAGGTTAAAATCCCCGGGGGATCGTTGTCTACCATGTCAACAATTGAGAGCCCTTACCTTGACCCTTGGTGAATGAGTGGGGCTTCTTGCCTGTAGAGCTTACAACCAAGGTTCAAAATTTTTATGGGTATGACCCTTTTGGTGAAATGGTGATGCTTCTTTCCTATAGAGCCAACAACCAAGGTTCAAATCCTCGTGGGATCACTCTCTACCATGTCAACAATTGAGAGCCAGGTTACCTTGACCCTTGGTGAATGAGTGGGCTTCTTTCTTGTAGAGCTTACAACCAAGGTTCAAATTTTTTAGGGTATGATCCTTTAGTGAAATGGTAGGGCTTCTTTCCTATACAGCCAACAACCAAGGTTCAAATCCCCATGGGATCGCTCTCTACCATGTCAACAATTGAGAGCCCTTAGCTTGACCCTTGGTGAATGAGTGGGGCTTCTTTCCTATAGAACTTACAGCCAAGGTTCAAATTTTAATCCCCGCGGGATCGCTCTCTACCATGTCAACAATTGAGAGCCCTTACCTTGACCCTTGGTGAATGAGTGGGGCTTCTTGCCTATAGAGCTTACAACCAAAGGTTCAAATTTTTAGGGTATGACCCTTTGGTGAAATGGTGGGGATTCTTGCCTATAGAGCCAACAACCAAGGTTCAAATCCCCGCGGGATCGCTCTCTACCATGTCAACAATTGAGAGCCCTTACCTTGACCCTTGGTGAATGAGTGGGTCTTCTTTCCTGTAGAGCTTACAACCAAGGTTCAAATTTTAATTGGTGGATTTGGGGGAACTACCTATAACCCCCTCGGTAGGATTTCTTCCAGAAGATAAGACCTTGGTGACGTCACAATAGATTGGTCAAGCCAGAGATATGAAAAACCTCATATCTACACCTGATATGGTCTTCCCCCATCCAAATGATGACCAAAATCATAGTCCTCCCGACGTTATCCAAATGGACATTCAATGGCCCAATATCTACCAAATTTCCAACATGGCAAACATGGACAAGGATCTTATGATGGAGTCACTAATCCTCCAGGTGGAAGAAAGTAAACTTGACAACCTTCAAGATGGATCATAATCAAATTTGGATTATGAAATAAAAATCCAATACCTGCATATTTCGCTAGTTAGAAATTTAGAGGCTCCTTTAATTGAGATAGACACAGTTTGTTCAATTTTCCAAACAGAGTTAGATACCTCGAAGGAAACAAAGATGAGTTCCTTAAAAAAATCAAGAGTTAGACCATACAAAATAAAAAAATTAAATGAGGAGATAGCTCAGGGAACACAGTTAACTCTCAATTTTTAAAGGACACCCAGAAAATGTAAGGAAGAGGCTTCGGTATTGATTTCAAAGCAGTTAAATGGTAGTAGGAGAGATAATTTCTCTCTGAATGGAATATGAGGATATTATCATGGAATGTTAGAGGCTTAAATGCCCCTAACAAATCTCGGATGATAAAAAATCAGATCCATGTTGGAGGTGCAGACCTGATGTTATTACAAGAGACAAAGCTCTCAGAAGAGGTTGCAAATAAACTTTTCCCAAAATGGTATAACTGGGGATTTCTTATTTCTACCTCAATAGGGGCCTCTAGTGGGATGGAAATCTTATGGAACAAACACAAATGCCAAGTATCACTGATATCAAAAAATACTAATTGGATGGCAACAAAGGTAACAATTTTCTCAATATCATTCATCATTATCAATGTATATGGTCCAATATCTCCCTTAAGAAAAAAGAGACTCTGGAACTCCCTTTCTCAACTGTTGAATGGGTTGCAAGGGAATAATATTATTCTGGGTGGGGATTTTAATGCTTATTTGGGTGTGCAAGATAAAATGGGGGGAGGCACTCCTTCCCCTTTAGTCATAGAAGAGTTCTGGAACTTCATTGATGGCAACTAGCTTTTAGATTGTATTCCAGCAAATGGAAAAATTGCGTGGTCCAACAAATGAAAAGGAAAAAACTTTGTAAGAGCAAGGTTGGATAGGTTTTTGGTGAACTCCCTCTGGTTAGCCGCCCTCAGAATCTTCCAATTTTCTATTCTCACCTTAAATGGATCGAACCATTTTGCCATATCGGTAGAGATACAAACCGCACACCAGCCTAATAAAAATCACCCCCAATTTAAGATTGAGAAGATGTGGTTCCAAGACTCAAATTTCATAAAACTCCTACAATTGTGGTGGGCTTAAGAACCATGACTTCCAGGTACAAAAATGTTTAAACTTTTCAAAGAAGCTGGCATTCATGAAAACTAACATGAAGTAGTGGAACAAAAACTCTTTTGGAAACATCTTCAAACAAAAGGCAGAAATCCAACGAAACCTAGAAGACATTTAGACACACATTCTCAGTAATGGCCTGTCATCGCAAACACATGATGAACAGTCTCAACTTAATAAAAAACTAGAGGAATTAGTCTTGAGAGAGGGAATTTTTTGGCGCCAAAGGTTGAGAAAACTATGGCTAAAAGAGGGAGATAGAAATACATCTTTCTTCCATATGTCTGCCAAAGTTAAGAGACACAAAAGCTCTATATCCCAAATTAAGGATGCTAATGGCACAATCCTCAAGAACCAAAGGGATATTCAAAATGAGGTGGCTAGATTCTTTTCTCATCTTCTTTCAGTGAATCCAAGGGAAACTCCATTCATACCCCCCATTCTAAATTGCATTCGTAATTTGGTTACAAATGCTGATAACATGGCCCTATTGGCCCCTTTCACCCTAGAAGAAGTCCAAGCCTCAGTTTTGTAATGAACCCAGATAAAGCCCTAGGCCCAAACGGACTGATCCCTTTTTCTTCCAACAATGCTGGGACTTCATGGGTTTGGACATTCTTCGAGCAGCCGAGGAATCCAAGAAACATGCATGTATTTTGAAACAATTCAACAATACATTTATAACACTCATTCCCAAATGTCACCAACCTTCATCTTTTGCAGACTTTAGACCAATATCTTTGTGCAATACCATTTATAAGATCATATCAAAACTAATGGCTACTCGGTTGGGGAAATTAATTCTAAAAATAATTTATGAATAGCAAGGTGGTTTTGTACTTGGTAAGGATACAGTCAAGGGTGCCTTGATAGCACATGAAGTTCTCCACTCTATCAAAGAAGAAAACCTATCAGCAATGGTTTTGAAACTCGATATGACAAAGGCATATGATCGGGTGAATTGGGAATTCTTGCGAGAAGTTATGGATAAAATGGGGTTTGCTAGAAAATGGGTTAAATGGATTATGTCCTGCATAACGGGAGAAATTTTTTTAGTAATGATTAATGGATCCCCATGTGGCTATTTCTCCTCGTCACAAGGACTTAGATAGGGGGACTCTCTATCTCTGTTTCTCTTCATTATCCTTGTGGAAGGCCTTAGCAGACTCATATCCATGAATAAATCTCAAGGAATTTGGGAAGGCATCTCTATTAGACAGTCACAGATAAAAATCTCTCACACACTTTTTGCAAATGACTCCCTGCTATTCAGAAAAGGTAGTGTAACGGAAGAAAAAGTTATCAAAGAAACATTGGCTGAATATTGTGAGGCTTCAGGTCAAAAAATAAATGAGGGAAAGTCCAAGATCTTCATCTTTAACATCAACAACAAACCTAGCAGAGTAGTTCAGAGAATTTTGGGCTTCTCATTGGCATCTACCCCAAGAAAGTACTTGGGAATACCCTTTTTCCAAGGTAAAGAAAAAGTGTCATTTTGGGATAGGGTGCTTTCTAACATTAGAGACAAAATTGCTTCCTGGAAGGCAAGATGGTTATCCCTAGCTAGAAAAATCATGCCAGCTAAATCAGTCCTCAGCTCAATCCCTAACTACATCATGTTAGTGATCTTAGCCCAACCTTTTGTAATGAAAATGATATCTAAAATCGTGAAAGACTTCATTTGGAGAGGTAATATAGATGACAAAGCCAAGGTACCTCTGGTCTCCTGGAGTAATTTTTGTAAACCAAAAGAAAGTGGGGGCCTTGGCTTCCACAGAATCAATGAAAGGAACCTTAGCCTTGGGTTGAAACTAGCCTTGAAAATCTATGATTGCCCGAATAGCCTTTGGGATAAAGTAATCAGAGTAAAATACTTAGATTCAGAGGAACCAGAGAGAATTTTTTCAATCAGTAACTCTCCACTAGGCTCAGTCATGTGGAATTTCATAGTAAAGAGTAGAGAGGTTATACTCCCTAATTTATCTTGGTAAATTAGTTCAAGTTCAAAAGCTCTATTTTGGCTAGATTCATGGAATGGCCTCCCACAATTGTCCATGATACCAAACTTGCAGAGGATTAAACCAAATTTGAAGAAACATTGGGGTAATAGGGTCACAGACTATCTGACTTTCACTGATGGGATAGCACATTGGAAAGATATTTCCCACAGCCAGATCTCCCAAACAGATAAAATAAAGTTATAAGACATTCTAAAATCAAGATTTATTTCAATCAATAGTGAGAGGGACAAGCTAATCTAGATGAAAAGAAAAATAGGTAAATACAAAGTCAAAGCAGGCTACCAAACTCTAGTTCAGGTCCCCTATTACCTAATTCTATTCTTAATTTCGCATGGCACAATGCCATTTTACCAAAAATGGGGGTCTTCTTTTGGCTAGCAATTCAAGATAGGATCCTTTCAAGCGTAAGACTGAAATTCTTGGGGATCATGAACACATTCCCTTTCCCGTTATGCAAGAAAGATCTAGAAGATACAAACCACCTTCTAGTAAGCTATGACTTTGCCCAAGAAATATGGACATGGGCTATTGGTAAATTAGGATGGAATGGCCCCTTACACGTGTCATTATAGATGTTACTCTAGCAGTGGCTTCTGCTACATCAAGAATCATTCTTTGCGATCCTCTGGAGAGTTATCCCCGCAGCCGTAGCATGGTGTGTGTGGTGGGAAAGAAATAAGAGGATATTTAGAAAACAAGTTTCCTTGGTTTCTATGGTGTATAGTTTGGTGGAGAAGTATGCTTCAGAAATGGTTAACGCCCATGTATCAAAATCAAAAACTACTACTTCAACTTTCACGTCTTCGAAAAATGTAATCCTTTCAAGATGGACTCAAATATCTATTCTATTCTCAGTAGTCCTGATTGGGAACATGCCAAAAAACCAAGTGTGAAAGGATATAAAATTAACTCCTCCAGATACCAATCAAGTAAAACTAAATTTTGACGGAGCAAGTAAAGGAAACCCAGGAAGAAGTGGGGCGGGTTTCATTCTGAGAAAGGGAGACAAGTCCATTCTCTTGGCCACATACTGTAATTTGCCAGAAGGAACTAATAACATGGTTGAAGCATGGGAACTTCTGTGTGGGGTAAGGATAGCAACCCGACTGGGAATAAAAAATATCCATATTGAAGGAGATTCCCTCTTAATTATCTCATACCTGACCAACAAATCTTTAGCCAGTTGGGAAATCAAATACACCTTACAGGAAGTGATTAAATCCTTCTCGTTCTTGTCTTTGTACACACTATCACACTGCTATAGAGAAGGGAATAAGCTAGCTGACTAGTTAGCAAACTTGGGGGTTGAGGTTATCAAGATGGATTGGGAAAGAGATTTCATACAAATGCAGCCATTAGAAATCACATAATATCTTAAAGTAGAATGCGTTTTGCATCTTGACCAAAGTAATTGATGAGGTCAAAGGAATTAATTGATCACTTCTGGCCATCTCAAGTATATTGAAGTCAGTGCAAAGAATAAAAGTACAATGGCAGCATCCCATCCCTTGAGTCTCTCTTTTGACATGCATGTTAGGGCTAGATCTAGATGAAGGAATTAAAGAAGGTTAATGTGATCTGCAATAAAGGGATGAGGTGTCAACCTGTATGCTCTCATTTGTATCAAGAAGGATAAAAAATGAGTAAAATATCATTCATAAATGCCAAAATCAAGATACAGATGGTCCCGAGATCTCCAAAATCTGCAACACATGTGATCATTATTCTAGAGAAGTCACATTTTTCATCCAAAAATGACGCACGCATCCCTCCAGGCCTATTTATTCTCCAAAAGACTGTTCACATCAATAGTCATTTTCTGAAGTATTTCAATTCTGGGGTGTACAAAGTATCTAAAGATTCAAGTGTTCTTGAATAAAATTTTTCTCCTTCTTGGTATTCCAATTTTGTGGCAATTTATCCTTCATCTTTGCAACTGTCCCTAGATCCTTCTTCCTCTTATTTTTCTTAACACATCTCCTATTAAGTGCCATCTTAAATTTTAGGTTCCAAAATTCTATTTCTTGTTCATATACCTCAATAGCATCATCATTTATGGCTTCATCATATAATATAAGAATATATGCTCCATTACCACAATTTGCACAATACCCTTGCAAATCAGCATATACCTCATTAACAAACAAATCTGCAACATCTTCATTAACAACCTTATTATCAACAAGCAATTCCACTTTCTCAGTTTCAAAATTAGATTGAAATAATAGAAAATTATAGGGAGACTCATCCATGAATATGTTTACCATGTAGTCTTCATTTCATGATGTCAGAACAATCATAGGTATACTCACCATTTCATTTTGTACCTCTTCCTTTACTTTTTTCCCCTTTCTTTCCTTTTCCTCTTTTGAATAACCTTTCTAATGGGCCATTTGATCTTCTTCTTGACTGATAAGTATCACTTCTACATCTCTAAAGCAATTCTTGTTGCCAATTATTTTAAGGCCTGATCCAACATTTCTACCTCCTACTTAAAAATTTCTTAATATGCCTTCTCAACTTCGTTCTTCTTCACACCTGTGTCTTTCCTCTTCTCTTTTTTTTCTTATTTTTCCTCTGGTAAATCCTCACTCTACAAGCACCTCTTAAACAAATCCATCTTCCTTCAAGAAAGTCCCTTTAAACCTTCTTCCACTTTTATTTTGCCTCACCTTGGTATCTTCTCTTCCCTACCTAGTATTTTGGAAACTAGGTTCTCTCTTAAACTTGTAGACACAAAAACACCAAACTCTCTTTCTTGGGCCTTTTGAGCTCTGGTACCAGATGATGTAGCCAAAATTCTGTTAACAATTAACAAAAACATAAGAGAGAAAATTAATATAGAATATTTTTGGAATTTAAATCCTTCTCCATTAATCATCCAACTACCCTCCATTACAAAGGGAAAAAAACCCATTTTAACTACAAATCCAAAAATTACCTTTTTGGTAGTTTTTTCACAAAAAATAGTTTTTTTGTCATTTTAGGTAATTTTTAAAACAACTCCTAAAAAGAGGAATTTTTCCGTGAAGCTTCCTAAAACAAAGATAAGATGAATTCCCAACTAACCTTTCAAATTGAAAGCATAATTTTGAAGCTACAAAAGAGAACAACTTTCAAAAAAACTAGAAAAAACACTAAAATTTGAATTTGAGGCCTCATATGATGGAATTTGGCCCCCAAAAAATGTCAAGATCTAGTCCAATTATTTTGGTAGTTTTACAAACTTTGCAAGATGCATCTACCTATAAATGTTCAGCCCAAATAGACAACCAAGTCAAAATTTATGACTGTTAGAAGTCCCTACATCACTCATTTCCACGATAAAGGAAACAAAACCAATTCATTACAATCCTCCATACTTGTACTAGCTTCTCTAGAAAACACTTCATCCCAATCTTTTTCGATTACTTGATCCATATATTTTGTGGCTTTACATAAATTGTTGGTACAAACTTGTAGGTATGTATACAAGTCATCTAAGTAAGAAAATGGATTAAAATGGGTATGTAGACTATTAACATGACAACTTGGTTCCCTTCTATCTTCTACATTCAAGTTTTGCTTGATAAAAAATTGTAATAGAGAAGAGACATTTCTATCTTAAACATGTTCTTGTTTAATAAGGGAAGAATGTCAAAAATTTCTCATATTTGACACATGATTGGATACTGGATCACAATCTAATAGGAGTGCATTGGGAACTTTTATGCATAGCTTCTTTCCGAAAAGAGTCATCTAGTAGTTTTTTTTTATTTCATTTCCATTACTACCTAGAATTATTCATGCTATCAAAGTCCACCTAAGAAAACACCCATAAAACCAACATTTAACAAGTAAATCAAACCAGTATTTCTAAACTTTTTGTGTTTCGGGTCCCTGTAAACCTTGATTTTGCTTAATTTTCAAAAAAAATAAATCAAATTACTAATAACACCCTCGTAGGTTTGTATAAATCTAATTTGGTTCAAATATTATTATGTGTAGAAAATATTAGCTTAGCCCGTGCAATGAGAATGCCTAATGCAGATATAACAAAACGTTGTGAAAAGTAATCATAGAGGACAACCTTTCCAACATAGTGAGTATCCAATTTTTAAAATACAAAGTAAAATCTTGAAAACATAGGGTGATTTTTAAATTTTAAAAAATAGGAATGATTTATTAAAATTTTTTTGTTGTTTGAGTATGTAAATTAATTTATATCTTTCTAGATCCATATTCTCATCTATCAAATAATTATGGAGATCTATTTTTTCATATATCAAGACATCAATAAGAAAATGGAGTGCAGATGTAACAACATAATTGGTCATCAAGTTGTATCATTGTATTAATTCAATAGTTAATATTTAAAATTAGTCAAGAAAAACATGAAAATGGTTTACCACTTTTTGATAGATATATGATGTATAAATTTTGTTGGTAATTTGACCATTGAAACATATGATATTCAAATAAAATGAACTCAAAGACAAATAGATATCAATGTATGGGTAGTGTTTTTTGTACATACAACTTTGATCTCCAACATGTACAAAAAGGCAAGCCACATGTTCGTACAAAATAATTGAGCCTAATCTCCCTATACAACACTCATTCTTCATGTATGATACTCTCCCTCCAATCGTACAACAAGTTCTACTTCATTCATATGAAGATTATGAATTCACCTATTTGTACGACATAGTCAACCCTCTACACATTGTATGACAACTTTAGCACACTTGTATGACTCCTATTTCACCATACCTATACAACTATTATTCCCACCTTCGTACAACTAAGTAAACCCATATTACTATAAATTCAAGTCTTTGATAATTTTCTTCATTCCGTGTATGCATGAAGACTATCAAACTTCCAAATGAGCATAGATATTGCTTTTTCAATAATTATATTATTGCTTGATCTATTGTTTGAATATCTTGGCTAAATACATTCAATATGCCTAGTAATTAGACACATAAAAAACCAAGTATCCTTCAATTATTAAGATTTTCTTTAATATGAAACATCAATTTAGATCCAAATCCTCCAAATATTTATAAACTATCGTACATATGAATCTTGAAGATAGAATAAGCCAGTATAGATTGCACACCAAGAATAGGAATGCAACACTAACAAATAGATAAATCTTGGATTAAACATTTTTTTCTTTGTAAGGAAGCTTCACAAATTTTTTCCACAATGGGATATATTAGAATGATATTTCTAATGGTAGACTATGATGGTTGCTAACCACCAAAAATGTAATTATAGAATACAGAGGGTCTTTCACCTCCAAAGTTGCGAATAGCCAAATGACTTTCAGCCTCCAGCTTTTAGCAATACAAAGAAGAGTTCAAATACATTTCATGATTACTTACAATGTCCAACCATATCCTTATAAAGGGCTCAAACAAGTGTCCAAAAATTTACAATAGGTCATAGGCCAACATTTTTGTTTTATTTTGGCCTCTTTAGTTTATAATTAAATTAATTAATTAAATAAGTCTTGATGATATTATTTAAATTTTAGACCCACTTAATTAAGTAACTTCATTAAATTGGGGCATTACATTCCTCCCAACCCAAATATTGATTTCCCTCAAGCAATCCAATTTTTTTTCCATCAAACAAGCTCCAAGCTCTAAAGCCACGCATGAACACTTATAACCATATTTTTTGAAATCTCCATGCTACATCATGACCGAATGCACACCCTTCTTAAACCTTCTAGATATAATGTTGAGTAAATCTCAAATAATATTCTACTACTCCACTCTGATATAATCAAGGCCTTTCCCAAAGTTTCCAACCAAATCATCATGATCCTTTGAAGTTAATTTTTCATTTTCAACAAGTATTGGTTCCTCGTGCTGAGAATCATATCATGCTGCAATATTCCTAATATATATTCCCAATGTGCTCTTTTCTTCAACGAATGGTAGAGATTTCTCTTTGAAGGAACATTGGTAGAGTTTTCATCTCAACAAAGTTGATTGACCAATATTGGCTCGACAAAATTCATGCAGGCATATTATTCACTCTTGTGGTTTCCCTGATTTGGATGTAGTTTATTTGAATGGACAATTGTTGATTCTTGCCTATACATATTCTCCTCTAGTTGAATCAAAGTTGTGAGCATGTCTTCATATTCCTTAGGGTTCAAGGTGTTATGTTTCTCATGATCAATCTTTCATATGCCATCCACCATTAAACCAATCATGCTTAAATTTTTCAACAACTCAACCAAAGAGGTTATATATGTATTTCCTGATCCTCAATCCTCGAAAGGAATGTTGGTATCGTGGGCCTTGTATTGAATTGTTGTGAAGCTCCATTTTTTCCTTTCTTCTATCAAGTGATTGAGCATCTCCTCCATGTATTTTTTTCCTCTTGCTACGGTCTTACTAAGGTCTTGTTGACTACTTGTTAACTCCTTCAACAAGGTTGTTATATCTGCATGTACGTTTCTCATTCCATCACTAGGTGACATGATTCTCCCAATAGGATAGCAAGATAACCTTGCTCTAATATGACTATAATGTACCTTTCCCAAAAAAATACTCAATAATTTATAGTGACAAATAGAGATAAATGCATGAGTAATGTTTCCTGTATAAGAAACTTTGATATCCAATGTGTACAACATGACAAGCTACATGTTTGTACAATAAACTTGAGCCTAATATCCCTATACGACACTCAATCTTCTCATATGACACTCTCCCTCCAATTGTAGAAAACCTAATTCACCTATACAAAAAATATGAATTAATCCCTCTGTACAACACATCCAACCCTCTCCAAATTGTACGACAAGTTAATCACACTTGTATGGCTCCTATCTCATCATACCCATATGGGTATTATTCTGACCTTTGTATAGCTTAGTAAAGCCATATGACTATAATTTTAAGTCTTTGACAATTTTCTTTGTTCCATGTATGCCTAAGGATTGTTGAACTTCCAAACGAACAAAGATATTAGTTTGTCAATAATTATACTATTGCATGATTTGTTGCTCAAATCTGATGGCTAAATTCATTCAATATAGATAGTAATTAGATAGAAAGACAACCAAATATATTTCCATTATTAAGCTTTTCTTGAGTATGAAGCTTTGATTAAGATCCAAATCCTCCAAATATTTACAATCCATTGCACATACGAATATTGTAAATAGAATGAACCAATACAGATCACATACCAAAAATAGGATTGAAACACTGACAAATATATAAATCTTGGATTATAGAAATTTGTCTTTCTAAGAAGACTTGATAAATTTGGTGCACAATGTGAAATATCAGAAAGATACTTCTAACGATAGACTAGGGTGGCTACTAACCACCCAAACTACAATTACAAAATAGGGAGGGTCGTACACCTCCTAAACTGCAAACAACCAAACCATCTTTAGTCTCCAACTTCTGCAAATACAAAGATGATTTCAAATACACCCTATCATGATTTACAATGCTTAGCCACCTCCTTTTATAGGGCTCAAAGAAGTGTCTACAAAGTTACAATAGGTCATAGTCAGATATTATTTTATTATTTGTGCCCCTTTATTTAGTAATTATATTAATTAATTTAATAACCCTTATACTATTAATTAAATTTGAGGAGAACTTAATTAATTAACAAGTAAATAATATTATATAATTGTGGATATTACATAATAGATCCTTACAACTTCATCAAAAGTATTAAAAATGTAAAATATGAAATTGTGCTAATTTTGCAGAATAATGAAGGAGGAAGAAAATTATAAGTTAAATTACAATATCAACCACTATGTAGATTCATTCATCAAATAAAAAATTTCTTTTATTACTGGAAGGGATATGATACCTAAGTGCATTGCAATGGCCATGATAGCAGTTGTTGATTAAATACTTGAATACATGTTGATTTAATATCAAATATGTTGGCGTAACATTGCACTGATAGTTGTAATTGTAAAGTTGTTATTCCCTACAATGACTACCAAATAATTAAATAAAATTCATCCTTTAGTTTTAGAAGAAACCATTCATGTGATGCTACATCCGTTGCATAAGTATGGGAGTCCATTTTGCATGACCATTGGGGTCACTTTTTTGTGCTTTTTTCGACACCTTGGCAACAAGTATGTTGATGTTTCATCATATTTGATGATGTGGCCCTGAAAATATAGTTATACGCAATGGACTTATAAAGTAATTTATAAAAAAAGGGAGTGATTTGAAATGTAGACATAGAATTTTGAGAAATGCAAGACTAGGATGTTCAACTTCTAGCCCCTCGAGCTCCTAATAACTAAACAACCTTTTCCTCATATAATCATAACTTTATGTAATGAGTATAGTTTAATTGAAATATAGAATAGTATTTGGCTAGACTTCTTGTGAATCCTTAGAAAAGAGGGAGAACCTATTAAATCAATCCTCATTCAATTAAAAGAATTATATCATTAGTCTATGATTTTTCAATTAACATAGAACTCAATGACATGCTCTCAAAAACTTATTACATGAGGAGAACCCAGTCTTGATATTTTTATGGTTGGCTCAGAATAATTTTTCAATAAAAGAGAGGGATATCTAAAGTTAAACAGCCTTAATGAGGCCATTGTTAATGGCAGTGTTACTAGATAACTTGGCAATTTTTATTTTTTTATTTTTTTTTAAATAGAGGGTTTCAAATCATTGTTAAAAGTCACTCGTCACTTTCCTAATCCAATAACCAAAACTAAAATGACACATGTTTCCTAGCTGATTATGCATTTTGATTATAAGCTCTTCTTCATCCTCAAAAATGTTTTCTTTGTTTATATTTAGTCTAAAATAGTTCATCCATCTGCAACCTTCCCCTCTCCTTAGCAAAATTGATCCATAATCAGGTTACTCTATTTTTATTCCAATCTATCAATACACTCAAGTGGAAAATACAAAAATAATAATTGTAGATTGTAGCTTGACAAAAAACCTATTTTATGGGGTAAGGAATTCCAATGACCTTCACCATGAGCTTCTATGTATTTTGCAACTATCTTTGGATCTGTCTTCCTCTTATTTTTACTAACCCATCTCCTATTTAGCGTCATCTCAGCTTTTAGTTTCCAAAATTCTATTTCTTGTGTATATACCTCAATAGTTCATCCATCTGCAACCTTCCCCCTCCTTAGAAAACCTGGTCCATAATTAGGTTACTCTATTTTTATTCCAATCTATCAATACACTCAAGTGGAGAGTACAAAAATAATAATTGTAGATTGTAGCTTGAAAAAAAATCTATTTTATGGGCTAAGGAATTCCAATGACCTTCACCATGAACTATTTTATTTATGTAGTTTTTCTTTGAGAAACTAAATTTTAATTCTAATCCTATCCCTAATTATAACTCCCACTCCAACTTCAACACAATTGTAATCCTAATTTTAATTTTAATCATAAATGTATTTTTTATTATAACACTAATTGTAACTTAGTTCTAATGCCAATTTTTAAATATAACAATATAATACTAACACTATTGTAAATATAAAACATTAGAACTAATCCTTAACAATAATTATAATCATAAATATAACTTCCATTATAACATTTGTTACAATTTAGTTCTAATGACAATTTTGATATCTCTATTTGTTTCTTTAGATAGATTTATTTAAGATATCTATATTATTTTTATTTATGTAGATTTTCTTTGAGAAACTATTTCTATTTAAATTTAACTCTAGGCTTAATTTTAATTCTAATCCCATCCCTAATTAGAACTCCCACTCAAATTTCAACACAATTGTAATCCTAATTTTAATTTTAACCATAAATGTATTTTTTGTTATAACACTAATTGTAACTTAGTTCTAATCCCACTTTTTAAATATAACTATATAATACTAACACTAGTGTAAACATAAAATATTAGAACTAATCCTTAACTGTAATTTTAATAAAAAAATCTAACTTCGATTATAACATTTGTTGCAATTTAGTGTTAACCATAATTTTAATCATAGTTTGTACGATTTGGTTACCTTCTGTAGATTAAAATTGAGTAATTATTAATTTATTAGTATAAAAACATAGAAATAACATCAAATTAATTTATTGATTATAACAACAAAATTGAAATATAATTTTTAAGAAAATACATTTTAAGTCAACTATAATAATCTAATGATAAGATTAGGTGAAAAGAATCAATTGAAAAACAATTCTTTTATAATGCAAAGACCTTCAACATCACTATAAACATCAATGTCATACCAACTTATATATCAACTAGTGCAAATGACATAGTAAATTTGAAGTAGGTTAGTAGACTCTTCTAAGATTGATCTATTCAAATGTTAGTAAAGGATTAACATTTGATCTCAACTTTGGTTCATATTAGGCTAATTATGACCAGCAAAATTGAAATTAAGTATGTTCAAAGTAAAATGATTCTTAAATGAGCAAAATTAAAATTTTCTTAATAATTAAATTAAGATAAGATAAATCTTAAGCATACCAATGATAATTAAACTAAGATAAGATGAATCTTAAGCATACCAATGGTTTAATTTATGATCAGCAGATTGTCATTTTTAAGCCTCCCCAAATACAATGGCAATGACAAAATCCAGAGCCATGGCTGGAAGAGTCTGTCAAGTAGAGAATACTGTAAGCTTTATTATTTTATTTCTCATGTTAATGAAGATCCCCATTAGAGCAGATCCAGAGACCAGCCTTTTAACCTACACTTGCAGCAGCAATCCCCCCAACAACGCAACCCTCTTTAAGCAAATTTTGAACGCCGCGTTGGCATCTGTGGTGAAAGAAGTCTCTCCATCTGGATTTGCTACAAACGACCAGGTGGCATCATCAGTCACAGCAACTGATTCAGTTTATGTCCTCGCGCAGTGCAGAAAAGATAAATCCCCTGCCGATTGCGTTAACTGCATTAAAGTTGCAGAGAACCGAATTCGCAACTGCTCCAGCGTGTCCGCCAAAGCGCACTACGACGGCTGTTATCTGCGCTACCAGAATAACGATTTTTATGGTCTATACACTGATGCCACACAAAAACCGATTTGCGGCGATGTGGACGCCGCCAATTCCACTTCATTTTCGGATACTGGTCGAAGTTTGATAACTGATCTTTGCAGCGCGACTCCGCGAATAAATGGTTATTTTGCTGCGCAGACGAGACAAGCGCCGTCTAATACGACTATCTATGGTCTCGCCTTCTGTCTGCAGTCTATTCAGGGGAATTCCTGTGAAAATTGCCTCAGTATTGCTCAGGACAACATAAACAAGTGTTTTCCTCGCTCCGAAGGACGGGCCATAGATGCCGGCTGCTACTTGCGATACGGTTCAAAACCCTTTTTTCCCAGCAATGCGACTATCGACTTGACACATTTCTTGCCCACATGTTATGATTTATTTATATTCAATTGAAGAGCTTTAAATCTTGTTAGTCTCCCTTATAAGCAAGTTTTTTTTTTGAATTAACAGCTTCAGAGATGTAATCTCTTAAAATGACACATGAATTACTTCTGTTTAAAATTTGTGTCAGAAATTTACCCATATTTACAATGATTTTCTCACGGTTGAGGTATTTTCCATTTGGGTTTGCAGGGAAGAAGAAGGTGAGTTCTGCGTTGTGGATAATAACTGGGGTTGTGGGAGGGGTATTCCTATTTGGCCTTTTCATTTGTCTCCATGTCTTCCGGAAACAGATAATGCGACCACAGCAGAAACAAGGTACAACTCTTAAAGTTCTGAATTTAATATATTACAGATAAGGAAGCAAGCCTTTTGCGATTCAATTCGATCTTGACTAATACTAATATAACAAATGTATGGAACAGCGAACATTGAAGGAACAACGGAGCTGCACGGGCCAGAAAATTTCGACTTCAAGATACTGAAAAAGGCAACCAACAATTTTGATCAAGCCAATAAGCTTGGAGAAGGAGGGTTTGGTGAAGTATTTAAGGTAAATTATCATTTATTTCTTGCCCAAGTTAGATTTGTGTGTTCATGTATTCAAATGATGGGTTACTTTGGAATTTTTCAGGGTACATTGAAAACTGGCAAAGTTGTGGCAGTAAAGAAGCTGACGTTAAGTCGATCTCCCCGTGCAATTTCTGAATTCGAAAGCGAAGTGAAACTTATTTCTAATGTCCATCACAGAAATCTTGTGCGTTTACTTGGATGTTGCAGACAAGGCCAAGAAAGGCTCCTGATTTATGAGTACATGCCCAACAGCAGCCTTGACAGAATATTATTCGGTTTGCTATTCCCTAACTAAATCCT
Source organism: Thuja plicata (assembly GCA_018584345.1). Lineage (NCBI taxonomy): Eukaryota > Viridiplantae > Streptophyta > Pinopsida > Cupressales > Cupressaceae > Thuja > Thuja plicata. The sequence goes on along the minus strand of MU223706.1, from coordinate 650,202 downwards.
CTTTTGGTTCTTTTATCTGTTACAGCAAACATGATGGGTTGTGGAAGTCTGATGAATTGCCCTACGCGCAGGAAAAAATAAAAAACTATTGAGTTGGAAGGAAAGGTTCAACATTATCCTGGGCACTGCTCGTGGTCTGGCATATCTCCATGAGGAATTCCATGTCTGTATAATCCATCGTGATATTAAATCAAGCAACATATTACTCGACGACAACTTTCAAGCAAAAGTAACAGATTTTGGGCTGGCAAGACTTCTTCCAAATGATAGAACTCACGTTAGCACGAGATTTGCAGGAACCCTGTGAGTAAACTCCTACTGTATCTACAATTTGTTTGATCTCAAAGTTATCAATAGAGTTAGGTAGTAAAAACATATTTTGGCTTTTGCAGAGGATACATGGCTCCTGAATACGCTGGCCAAGGAAAATTAACAGAGAAAGCTGACACCTACAGCTTTGGTGTGGTGGTTCTCGAAATTCTCAGTGGCAGAAAAAGCATTGAATTGAAGCAACCACCTCATCTGCAATATCTGATTCAATGGGTATTTTTTATATTCTCTTAATCTTTAATCAAATCATTCTCTCCCTTAAAAATCTTTCTCATTTGCCTAAAAAACTTATGGCAGGTTTGGAGGCTATATGAGGATAACAAGGTTATAGAGATGGTGGAAAGTGAAAAGGAGATGGAAGGGTATACTGAAGAAGAGGTGTTGAGGGTGATAAACATTGCGCTTCAATGCATCCAGGCTTCTGCAAGACAGAGACCATCGATGTCTGAGGTGGTGACAATGCTCTTAAGAAAAGATGAGATTGGTTTTCAGAAACCTCTGCAACCAAAATTCGTAGACGTGGGCTACAAGGCACCTCAAGAAAGTTCCACTTCTTCATTTCAATCAAATCCAACCATTACAGAATCGCTCAGTGCTCGTAAACAGAGTAGGATGGAAGGATGATTGGTTAAATTTTAATCAATTAAACAAAAACAAATTCTTCATATTTTAAAATAGGATTTAAATATTATAAATTTTTTTTCCCATTCAATCTTTAAATAGAACCAGTAAATCTTGAAGTCTCGTATATCTCACCTAAATTTGTATTTTTTTTTATCTGTAAGAAATTAAGATCATCCTCAACTTACTTCGATCAAAAACAATAAATAGGAAAACCTTCACCTCACATAGTTGGTTGAAAGACGACCTTGACTTCACAGCCTTCCTAGAAATTACATAGGTGTTAACCATGACTCGTGGATTGCCTCATGTGGAAACGAACCAACCTACTAGCAAATACTCATGAATGCAGCCTTTTCTTTCTACGTCCACATCAACTTTCGAAATAAACCTCCCACCAATAATGCGTTCATGAACATGACTATTAAAATCTTGAAACAAGACTTTTGGGAAGACTTTGACGCAATTTGTTTTGATATAGTTAACTCTTACAGATCAAACAATATCTTCTTCCGCTGGTTCCGTGTAGGGCTAATTTTCTTTGTTAAGGACTGATTTGGAACAAGTTTGCTTTTGGGTTATCCTCGCGACAAGATTGAATAGGATTGCGAATTTGTTTCTTGGCATAAGATGATGGAATCGACAAGATCATTGACTGTATGTCCATAACAAGTGGACGAAGATGAAGCAACGTTTAGAAAGTTAAAAGATGATGTGATATAAATTTCTTTTACAATTTTTTTTTTAAACTTACAAAATACAATTTTAGTTTGTGCGAGAATTTAGATTTTATATAAGAAAGTTAAAATAAAAGGGAGAGATTTATAGGTTAAATAAAATTTTGAATTTTTTTTAGGAGAAATAATTTCTTTTATAAAGTTGAAGTTAAAATTTATATGGCATTTTCAATGGAGGGGTTGGTATAGAAATTTGTTAGATCAGTAGATTATTCAAATATAATCTTCTGAATGATTAGATCTACTACAACATGATTAGAATAGCATGAAAGTTTTATGTTTTTCCTATCAATGGACCGCCAATATCTAAATGAGATGATTTTAAGGGATTTGTCAAACAAAAAACATTATTTGTCATGAAGAACATATACAGTCAATTACATTATTATCGACAAGGGTGAAGCCAATATGTGCAACTAATGAATTTAGAAAGAAGACACTTTACATTCTTGTAAGAAATGTTATAGATCAAGAGGTGATCATGAAATAATTGGTAGGATATTTAGACCTCTCAACCTGCCCTCTCTAATATCCTAACCCTAGAATATAAATGAGGGTTAGCCTTAAGAAGATTATTTAGAATTAGAAAATGATGAGAAGAGGTGCACTATTGCCTTCTACCTCAAGACGCGACACACAAAAGAAAAATAGAGATTCTCTGTTCTTAATTTCAAAAAATAGATTTGCAACAAATAAATAAATTTTACTTCTTAAAGTAACAAACAAAGCAATTTCTCCTAATTCATTGTATCATTACATAACTCCCCAATATAATTTGTAGCCCTCTTTTCTACATGTTTTATCATATGCAGCCCTTCAATTTTCCTTGGCTGAAACTTCCTCTCTCTATGGGCAGATACAACACACTATGTAGCCCCCTTTCTATTTTTCCACATAGCTACACAAGTGGTGCCCCTCTTATCTTGCAGTCTCCTTTACGCTTCTATTTGGGACTAATGCATCTTTGTATTGCTTAATCATCAATTGATTGGGTTTCTATTAGAGCTTGATGCAGACAAACCTCAGATCTGCAAATTAGTGAACACATACTCTGTATAACAAAGGAACAATAGATAAAGAGACATACAAAAATCATATCTTATCACACTCTACAAAATCTCTGTCACTGTTTTCTTTATTCAATAATAGGAAATTACATCTTCAAAACTCTAAACTCTACGATTTCAGCTCTCCCCTTTATGATCAAGAAACTCCTACATTAAGTCCTTAATGGAATACCTAAACTCCTAGATTAACTCCCACAATGAAACCAAAGTCCAAAACAAAAATAATTAACTCCTAAATCTAATCCTACGGTGACTACTAAATCAAGGGAAGTTGAGGAATAGGTTCTCCTAAATATGGGGATCAATTGGAATGTGCCTCCTAGATCATAGGAGTTAATTTTGGGTCAGAAATCCTCTCTGCCCCTTTCAATCTTCTAATCATGTGTTCCAATAAACTACCATGAAACTTACCAATCCAATCGCCCCTTACTTTTTTATATACCGATTCATAATTGATTGGTTTCTTGTCCGTCGATGGTTATATCTTTTGATCTTTCCTCAATCCTCATGTTGATTTGGTGCTTTTATGTTTTCTACACATTCTTTTTGACCGATTCTCCTCTCAAAATCAGTGTGCATTCACTAAAATAGGAGGTGAACGATCTTTAGAAACTTCTTAGTTGCATTGTTTGAAGGTTTAAAGGGGTTATGATGGGCATGGGTTTCCTATACCAAGACTCCCATATCATCTACAATGCCACACATTGAAGGTTGCTTGCATTGGCTTTGTACCAACCAGCTGTATTTACTTGAAAGTAACTAAATAATTTACGAAATCAAATTTTGTGAATATCTTGGAATTTACGAGATCTCATTTTTTTAGGGTTTTTTTTTTTTTGTAAACATTCAACGTGTCATGTTTGTGTTTCTACACTATGCATACATGTCTAGTGTACTTCGATGGATGTTGCACCTCATCTCAAACTTCACATTTTGCTAAGGGTTAGGAGGATGTTGGAAAAGGTTCTGAAACCAATTGATCTAAATTTAATCAACAAATCCATTTTATGCATAGTCAGCATTCATTTCATTACATACAAGGATATTTTTTAAGGCATTCGGGCAAAATCTCACATGCCTTTGTCTTTCTGACTATACATTGACCAGATTATTAAAATGTAATATTTGATAAAATCTCTTTGTTTATGCTTTGATGAATGTTCAAACTTGGTTTTAGAAGCTTCCATTTGGCACAAGTATGCAGGCAGGATCTTAGCAAAACCATGGAAATTGGTTTTACACCAACCAATGGCATTTGCTCAAGACATTAAATCTTAAAAAACAATCATCTTCTAGGAGTGTAGAGTAGGAAAACATACACCTTCTTTAAGGGCCCGTTTGGTGCATGGCATTAACTTATCCAGAATAGGCCTATTCCAGAATAAGGGCCTATTCTCGAATTAATTAATTCTAAAAATGAAAGCTGGAATAAGCTATTCTCTGTTTGGA
>MU223706.1:615619-645653 GCA_018584345.1 Thuja plicata | reverse complement strand
ATGTGTATATACACACATATACACATGTGTGTATATACACATGTGTATATACACACATGTATATATACACATGTGTGTATATACACATGTGTGTGTATATATACACACACGTATATATACACACATGTGTATATATATACATACCCACATTTAAAAAAAAAAGATTAAAAAAAGATTTCAAAAAAAAATAAATTTAAAAAAAATTAATAAAAAAAGTAAATTTTGAATCCACAAAATTTCTTATTCTCGAATAAGAATAATTCCAGCTTTTTTTTAGAATTAACTAATGCAAGCATAAGCCCCAAAATGGGGATTAGTTTTTTAATTCAAAAATTCAAAAAATGCACCAAACAAAGAATTATTTAATTCGTGCAGTATTGGCTGCCTATTCTAGGTTAATTCCAGGTGCCAAACGGACCCTAAGGTGTCTAATTCCATGCTTACTTATGTGAGTATAAATTAGAAAAATTAAATCATGATTGTAGAAAAGAAAATTTGGTACTCAATGAATACGTAAGATGATATGTACAATGATCAACCTCTCCTATATAACCTCTTTTATATAAAGTCATTATTTTCCAACATGTAACTTCGTACAAGAATGCAACTTCCCACAACTAACAACCTAATTTAAATTTTTAAGCCTTTTGCCTTTTTGCCCCTTCACGAACGAAAGTATTTTAAAACCTTAACTTTCACGCATTTGAAGCCTAATCCTGTAACTCTCTACAATTCCTAACTCAAAGCACCAACCTTTGCATCTATTTGGTCAAAATCTTAACTTTCGCGCAAGAATGATCAAAACACGAACTTTTGCAATTTCTAATTCCGAAAATGAACTCTTACTAATTTTTGGTCAATATCTTAAGTTTGACATCTATTTAGTCAAAATCTTAACTTTCTAAGTTTCTAAATGCCGAATCTTAACTTCTTGATTATCCGCAAAATGACTGCTTGATATCCGCGAAATGCATTTGTTGATAAGTCTTTACAAACTTTTAAATAAATGCAATTGGCTAGCGTATAGCCAGATTCCACAACCTTAGCCGCGTCCTCCTTGTTCATGTCATTAGCGTTCAACTTTAAAAATAGTGTTGGGATATCCTTCGAAGTCGAAAAATAATCGATTGATAGAATATTTTGTTGAGATGACATCTTATGGCGTGATGATAATGAGAAAGCTAGAGTTGAAAAATCCTTGAAAACTTTCATGTAAATACAATTGGCGGCCATATAAAGCCAGTTCCATAGCCTTCGCTAATATGCACCTGCCCGTGTCAAATGGAGACTTTCAACGTGGTATGAACCTCCATCAAAGCTTAATGGAGTTGGTTTTTTATCGGATACAACAGCTCGAATAGCTGTGGTAAGGATACATACAAAAAGTGGGAGCATAGATATTAGGCTGCGAACCGTTTGACAGAATGCGGCAAAGATATGTTGTCTCATGGAATGCATATGCAAAAAGGAGGGAGGGAGGGAGGGACTCTAATAAATATGCATCCAAAATATGGAAGCATACGCAAGCCCCGAGTTGTTTGAATTTATTCTTCAAAAAAATGTTATCTTAAGGAATGAAATGAGGTGATTTCATATTGTGCACACTATGAGAGCTTTGAAATAGAGTATCTTTATATAGACATTGGATGCACCGATGAACCAACGTAGCTTGGAGATCTTACCTATTGTGTTACTCTGAGAAATTTATGTTTTTTCCATCCCTCTCAAAGCTCGAAATGAAAGGTTTGCAATATCTGGAGAAAGAGAGCTTTAAATTGTGTGAAGCCTTTGGCCCAATCGACTGTAGTCAGTTCGTAAAGCTTCAAAGTATTGTCTTCAATCATTGCTAGCAGGTAGCCCATAGACTGTTGATTGTTGGTTGTTCCAGCCTGTCCAAAATTTGTTTCTAGTGGATGCTATCTATTAGCAGATCATTCACATGAAAATGAGTAAAATGCAGGCACCGAGAGTTAATAAGAACTTGAAATACATGGTTAAAAGGGAACTGGGTGTATAGAAGAGCATGCAAAGGCCTACTAGTGAATATTAGCCAAATAAGAATGAATGTTAGGAGGCATGGACATCCTTCGAATAATTCCACCATCACATTCAAATGCTGATGATTGATCTTGGAAGTAGTTATTCAATCTCTAGAACAAATTCAAGAAGGCCCACCTTTTCATGTGAGAACCTAAAGGTAAAGTACAATAATCAATTAAACTAATAAGACTTTGGAATTAGAAAGACAAATATGCTCTTTGGTTATATAATTATAAATGGTACTTGTATCGTCCTAAAATGTAAGCACCGTTAATTATGTGCTCATTTTAGCTCTATTTTAGTATGTATGGGTTCCCACATTGATTTTATGTTCTCCTAGTGCTTATTGAACCTCCAATTAACATTATAAGTCCTATATTGACTCAATTTGTTCAAAACTTGATCTAAGCCCTTATTTCTAAGTGTGGTCCTCTATTTCTCCTCCAATAACAAAATTGATTTCATCTCCTAGGCCCTATTTGACTTTTTATAGCCTCAGAATACTTTCCTAACATACAGTATGAGTTGTCTGTACTAATCTTGCATTTACTGACTAACCGGGAACCCCAAACCAAATTTTGGCCTATTTAGGATGGAACACATTACCATTGGTGATGTGTTCCTAGGAACACATCTCCATTGGCAATGTGTTCCTAGGAATATATTGCCAAAGGTGATTTGTTTATGGGTTTTTGAGCCCAGATTTGGGGCAGGGTACCATCTTGAGGTTTTTGCGGGAGAAAAGTTTTCATGGTTTGCATGCCTCAGTTTTAACCCCCTAAATGATGCATTTATTAAATAAACCCCCTATCTCTCTCCATTTTTTAACCCAATATCAAGTGCAAGAATGCATTATCAAGTTTTCAAGTATTCATGAACAATCAAGCAAATTGGAGTTCAAGATCTCTTCTTCAACCAAGCATCGAAGTCTTCAATCATTCTTCTTCTTCATCAAGCATTGTGGCAAACTACAAACATCCATCATTTAAGACTTTGGTTTATTGATTTCCTATTAAGTTTTTGTGGAGTTCAAGCTATTGCATCAACACTTGTGATCACATCGAAAGAAGCATTCTTTCATCAAGGTATAAGGTGATTTATGTTTCAGATCTAACTTCCATTTCATCTTTCATTATTCAATTTCAATTAAATTTCAAGTTTGATTACTAAACAGGGGTTTGACAAAGAAAAACCCATTTTCCCAACCTTTTCCCCCATTTTCTATGTGCAAGAACAGGTTACAGAGTTGTTAGATATTTTTTGGGCAGTACAGGAACAGTTGCATATCCTGTGAAAATTTCATTTGAAAGTGTTGGCAACACATCGACTCCCTCTCTGTTCTTAGGAACACTTCAAATTTTACCTTGTTCTTGCTATTCTTGACTGAAATTTGTTAAGGATTCATTTCATAGCCTTCAAGTCTTACATCTATGATTATATCTCATTCCAAGACTCCAACAGTAAAAATTTGAGGTCTGAAAGTTAATTTTCTCTATTCCATTTCTAGGTACATTCAAATCCCCCTCCATCCCCTTTCACATCAGTTTTCTCAATCTAGTTAGATCAGATCTATACTTATTTAGTCTCTTACATATCAACATCATTTCCTTTCTCTCTCAACCTTAAACAACAAAGGAATTAAAGCCCTTCAAGCATAGCTATCTTATTAGCATCTCTCAAGTGGTATTGATCATACTTGTATTGAGGCAGTTTTGCATTCCAATTTATCTTATGAAGTGGGAAAATTTGTTAATATATAGAAGCACTGAGAGGGGGTTGAATTAGTGTAAATAGAAAATGTACTAATTTGACCAATAATCTGATAATGTACTAATTCAACCAATAAACCTGACACAAATCATTGGCTTGTTAGTCAAGATGTGAATTTTGATGAAGCGAGAGTATGGCAGTGGAAAGATGTTGTGCAGACTAATCCATCCATAATAATCAACATGGAAGATAATAGTGCTTCTCCTCTCCCCACAAGCTCAAGTGGAAGTTCAAGCTCCAACTCTAGTCTTCCAAGTTCACCCAGTACTTCTAGTAGTTCAAACTTAGGTGAAGATACACCTCCACTGTCACCTCCAACATCAACTCCAAGAAAGGTACAAAGTTTGGTTGATATTTATCAAAGCAGTACAAATATAAATCACATTGCTAATTTTTATTTGTTTGGTACAATTAAATTTTAACCCTTTTTGTATGAAGAAACAGTGAAAGAATTAGTGTGGTTTAATGCAATGAATGATGGGATGAATTCCATTCATAAGAATAATACTTGGGAATTAGTTCCACTTCCCAAAGACAAGTAGGTGATTGGTGTGAAATGGATATATAAAGTCAAGTATCATGTAGATGGTTTAGTGGAACATTATAAGGCAAGGATGGTTTGCAAGGGATCAAGGGTAGAATTGATACAGTGAAGATTATATTGGCTATTGCAGGACAATACAAGTGGAAAATATTTTACATGGATGTAAAATCAGCATAGCTAAATGGTTATATAGATGAGGAAGTGTATGTGGAACAACCTATGAGTTATGAAGTTCCAGATAATGAACACTTTGTCTGCAAGTTCAAGAAATCCCTTTATGGGTTGAAGCAAGCTCCTCATGTCTGGTATGCAAGGATTGACAGTTATTTCATGAAGAAAGGATTCAACAAAAGCCACTCAGATATCACCTTGTATGTCCAATGTATTGGTAATGATATTCTCATAGTTTTAATTTATGTTGGTCATCTTATTTATACATGTAACAAAAAAACTTCTCATGGAGAAGTTTTAGGCAGAAAGGAAACAAGAATTTGAAATTTTAGATCTAGGACACATGCACTATTTTCTTGGTATGGAGGTAAAAAAATCATCAAAAGGTATATATATTTCTCAAACCAAGTATGTTTCTGAATTATTGAATAAATTTAGAATGGTGGCATGCAAAGCAATTGCAACCCCCATAGAACTTGGTGAGGAATTAACCAAGGAAGATATAAGTCCCAAGCTTGGTGCTACTTTGTATAGAATTTTGGTTGGGAGTCTCATATACTTAACAACTACTAGGCTTGATATTATGTATGTTGTGAGCGTCGTCTCTTGGTTCTTGCAAAATCCACATGAGTCTCATTGGGAGGTTGCTAAAACAATTTTGAGGTATGTGAGTGGCACACAATGTTTTTCATTCATTACTCTCCCACTAAAAATTTTTGAGCTGATTGGTTACACAGATTTTGATTGGGCTAGTTCAGCGGATGATAGAAAATCTACCTCTGGTTATGTTTTTAGTCATTTGGTTCTGGAGTTGTCTCTTGGATTAGTAAGAAAGAGGCAACAATAGATCTTTCTTTAGTAGAAGTAGAGTACAATACAACTACATCAACAAGTTCTCAAGTAGTATGGATTCAAGAGATATTGGTAGATCTTGATTTGGTTCAAGAGTTTCCAACTACCATCTATTGTGATAACAATAACACTATTTCCATGACAAATAACCATGTGTTTCATGCCAGAACAAAACACATAGAAATCTGACATCATTACATTTGTTACTTGGTTCATGATGGGCAAGTGGAGTTACAATTATGTCCTTCATCTGAACAAGTTGCAAATATCTTTACAAAATCTCTTCCAACTGCAAGTTTTATTTATTTTAGAAATCCGGTGGGACTCACGTCCATCGATCAATGATGGGGAGATTGAAGATATGAATGATAAATTAGAATAAAGATTAGATTTTTTTTAGGTTTTTTATTTAAATAGAACCAGTTTGCATACTAATGAGATAAGATTTGGTAATCTTTTTTTGTTTTATCTTTTTTCAGGAAACTTGCTTGTAAATCAAAATTTTTAAATTGCTACATAATCTTAGCTTTATTTTTTAGTTTTGTGTTTTTTATAGCTTTTTCCTATTTTTAGGAAATCAATTATCTGATTTCTCATATGATTTTCTCTCTTAGTTGTTCAATATTATACATGTGTTGTGTGCTTTTTCAATTATAATCTTTCAGAGGATACACAGCTCCTGAATACGTTAACCATGGATAATTAACAAAGAAAGTTGACACCTATAGTTTTGGTGTGGTGGTTCTTGAAATTCTGAGTGGTAGAAAAATATTGACTTCAAGCAACCACCTTCTATGCAATATCTTCTTCAATGGGTATTTTAAAATTATAATAATATTATTTTAACCCTTTAATCTCATCATTCTCTCTCTTAAAAATCTTGATCATTTTATTCAAAAACTTGTGCCAGATTTCGAGCCTATATGAAGATAACAAGGTTTTAGAGTTGGTCAAAAGTGAAAAGGATATGGAAGGGTATTGGGAAAAAGAGATGTTCAGAGTGATAAATATTGCACTTCTCATTCATACAAGCTTCTCACAAACAAAGACCATCAATGTTTGAGGCTGTGAGAATACTGTTAAATAAAGATGAGATTGATTTTCAAAAACCTCTGCAACTATCATTCCTAGACATGAGGTACAAATAAGGTGGAGGAAGTTCCAATTTAGACAAATCTTCATTTCAATAAAATGTAGCAAGTAAAGAATCTCTTAGGCCCTGTTTGGTTGCAGGAATTGGCCTAGAATTGGCATAAATAAATTCTTATTTTGTCCAATCCTCTATTTGGAAGTGCAAAATGAAAATAGAAGAGGGAGATGTATATGCTCATTTTGACCCGAAATGAGCATTTACATCTTCCACTTGAAAAGGTGGAATTGGATTTGAGGGCCAAATTGCTATTTTTAATCCCCATTTTGAAACCATTTCGAGTCAGCATGCAAACAAATTTAACATTTGGGGTATGTGAGAAAACAAATTTATTAGGATATTGATCAAGGTGGAGAAGCAAGGTGATGTACTCTGGGCAATGAAAGCAACGAAGTCACCTCAAAAAGATATTGAAAAGGTCGTTAAAGATTTGAAGCATCTCAAGATGGAGTTGCAAGAGTTGTAGTCTAAGCTCTTCGTTGAGGGCGAGGATTCCACTCTCAGAAAAGAGGCCTTCTTCTAGGCCGTCACTAATACACTCTAGAGGAGGCTCTTTTATATCCCCTCCTTCAAAATTTACAAAGGGGTTGCTGGATTATATGATTACGGTCCTCTTGATTGTTTTGTTAAAGCCAATGTCATTTCTTATTGGCGACAGGTTGATTTCTCATTTTCTCTTATATGTCGTTGCCCCCATTTTTTATCAGAACTATTATCCCTCAACACTCTAGGGTATTATTTTATTTTTATCTTCAATTTACTAAAAATAAACTTACAAAAGATGATATATTTCCATCAATAAATAAATAAAATATTCCAAATACCAATTAAATTTGTCCAAGCAATGTGCTATAGAGAACCCGAATATCATACTCACATTCAAATTCCAGTTTCAAAATATGGAACTAAATGGAGGAAATGCATCTTCTCGCTCATATCCGAGGTCAACCAAACGGTCCAAACTATATCCTGAAAAATGAAAAATCAGAATATGAAATCCATGATTTGACCATCTCTATCATTTGAACAAATTTGGCATTTCCTAATTCCCACAACCAAATGGGGCCATGCCCGCTAACAACGTTTGTTTCTCTTGTTGATGGACACATGGAGAGTAGCAAGGAAAGATGGATTGTTAATTTCTAATAGATTATATAATCCCTCCTTCCTATTTTCAAATAGGATTTCTAATATTGCAATAAATTTTTTTTCTTTCTATCTTTATATATAATCATGAAATTTTTAAAATGACATGTGTAACAAATTGAAAGTTCTAGGTGCTGATAAATTTATTTTGAATATAGAAACTATAACTAATTGTGCAATAGAAATTTGTGATTACATTAAAATTGAAATGTATTGAACTGATTTTGTAAAGACTTAGGTTGAATGATAGTAAGCTTATGAAAACTCTACTCTTATTAATAAAAAACTTGTCTACTCAAAAAATAAATTCTATATATAAAATAAAATTTATAAAATGTATCAAATGGAAGTAATTGTTGTAGAGAATACTAAGGAGGGAGAGGGAATGTAGAGATGGGGAAGCATTTTGACTAATGAGAACTATGAAAAGGAGGATGAAGAACAAAGGACAAAAGAGAAGAATCATAATAGACTAGCAAGGATCAACAATATGTAAAAAATGAATTGCATAACAAATATCAAGAAATAGGAACACAAGAGTGCATAAAGGATATAAATACCTTTAATGTTTGAGTGGTTGAACTACAAGTTCATGTGCAAGAGCTTGAGAATAAAATTGAGAAACTAATCAAGAAAAATATAAAATGATGAAACAAGTTTTTAAAGAAATAATTACAATAATACATATGAAATTTACGATGGGTATAGCTAGATTATATTAATAATAACTATGTTGATATATCAAAGCTATGTTAATAAAGACTAGATTAGAATAAGAATTTCAAACACAACGTAGCAACAAAAAGATCCTTCTAATTTATCTATAATTTTTGAATCAAATTCTCCATAATCATTATATCGCTTTCTAACCTTATTAACAATAATTTATAATGATCTAATAACATATTTAAAGTGCAAAATCTTAATATTATCATAATAGACTAGCAAGGATCAACCATATGTAAAAAATTAATTGGATAAAAAATATCAAGAAATAGGAACATAAGAGGCCATAAAGGATATAAATAGCACTAATTATTGGGTGGTTGAATTACAAGTTCCTATGCAAGAGCTTGAGAAAAAATCAGAAGACTAATCAAGAAAAAAATAAAATGATGAAACAAGTTTTTATAGAAATAGTTACAATAATACATATTCAATCTACGATGGGTATAGCTTCAAGGATTTTGAAGATAACAAGATATTTTAAGAAGCAAAATAAGGAAATCAGACCCAAAAAGAAAAGGAGAAAAAAGGCAAGATGAAAAATATTAGGGATTCTTGGGAGGAGCCCTAGAATCCCTAATTGATAATTGGAACCTAATAAAAAGACTTATATGCTTGTATGGGTATTTGTATACTATTTATATTTGTGTTAACTTTGGCTTGTGTGAGAATTAAGCAAATAATGGTTTGCATAGATCTAAGGAAGCTCATACTTAGATCATATTCTCTGCTTCTATGCCATTTTGATAATAAAAACTCTACTCTAAGCATATATCAAGAAGAAGAATGTTGTAGACATGAATATGCCATTTGCAATGTCAACTCTAGTACATAATGTTGTAGACATGAGAATTTCCAAAATGAAACTATTACATTTAGTCTTTACTTTTTATTTATTTTATTATTTCTTCAGATCTTATATGCACTAATTATATTTTACAATTCATTGCATTTCCTTTTCCTTTACAATTAAAAATTATATAGTCCAAAATAGTATAAGTAAAAATATAAATTATTTAACTGTAATTGTAGTGACAACTTAATAATAAGAAAATGTGAGTGCCTACAATTTCAAACTATCAATTAAAAATAGTTAGAATTCAAAAGAACATCTTTAATAAGGCCTTGAAAATTTATCACATCGTAATATTGTAATATCACTAAGCTTGTTCATTTTAGACAAATATTAAGTAAATTCTTAATACTTAAAGGTAAATTATTTTTCATTCTCTCATTACAAGTAAAACAATAGGATTAATAAAAAGGAAAAAAAAATATTAATTAAAATTTTCCTTCAACAACAAATTATAATATTTTAAAAAATATTTTGTTTAAATATACTCTTATTATTTGAGTTTCATTAATTTTATTTGAGAATTATTCATTGCATATGTATTATGTTGTATTATTGATGATTTATATTTATCATATTATTTTTTTGTTTTTACTTTTCAATATATCAAAACTATGTTAATAAAGTTAGACTAGATTAGAATAAGAATTTCAAACATACGATAACAACAAAAAAATAATTCTATGTTTTTCTTCTAATTTATCTATAAATTTTTAATCAAATTCTACATAATTATTATATCACTTTCTAACCTTGTTAACAAAAATTTATAATGATCTTATAACACATTTGAAGAGAATGCAAAATCTTAATATTATCAAAATAAAGAGAGGTGGATATTGCACAATCTCAATATTATGAAGATAAAGAGAGTTGGATATTAAGAATTATTGATCTCAAAAGAAATTATTGATAATTTACTATTATGTTGGGCGCGCGCGTGCGCACACACACACACACGCACGCACGCACGCACACACACACGCACACACACACACACGCACACACACACACACACACTTTTTTCATTATATCAAGCTATGTTAATAAAGCCAGACTAGATTAAAATATGAAAATCAAACACACTAGCAACAAAAAGAAAATTATAAGTTTTACTTCTAATTTATCTATAATTTTTTAAATCTAATTCTCCATAATCATTATATCACTTTCTAACCTTGTTCATAATAATTTATTATGATCTTATAACACATTTCAAGAGAATGCAAAATCTTAATATTATCAAGATAAATAGAGATGGATATTGCACAATCTCAATATTATGAAGATAAAGATAGTTGGATATTGTTCAAGAATTCTTTATCTCAAATTGAATTATTGAGGATTTACTATTATGTTATAGTATGGATGATTTATAGTTATCATATTTTTTTTTTATTTTTTTTTACTTGTTGATATGTCAGAGCTATGTTAATAAAGACTAGATTAAAATAAGAATGAAGTGCAAAATCTTAATATTATCAAGATAAAGAGATGGATATTGCACAATCTCATTATTATGAAGCTAAAGAGAGTTGAATATTTGTCCAAAAATTCTTGATCTCAAATCAAATTATTTGTGTTACTATTTGAAAAGGGAAAATAAAAGTAATTATATCATTACGAGTATTGGGGTTTGTGAATCAACCAATAGCCTCCAAATGTTGAGCATAATGGGAGACAGTAATAATACGACGGACAGCATTATGTGGTTGTGAGAAAGTGTTCAGCTCTTCCAGTCTTCATAGAGACTACAGACATACTCACCATGCCCGACTCGTTTCGATAGAGTCAAAGTGTACACGTCAAACATGGTATTTTTCCACCCTACGTTCAACTGATGCTTCCGTGTAGGGCTAAGTCTCATTATTAAATTGAATAAATTACAGACATACAGAGCATGCCTCATGAATGCCTCCCTACTTATATATGGAAAATATGAGAGGAAATGGGGCCCTCTGTTTGATAAACATCATTCCCCCTTTCAACCATTTTAAAATTAATCAACGAGACCGTTTTATTTTTTTATATATTTCTTCTATTTGTTGCGGTGGAATGATAGCCACAAATGGGGCCCTCTATTTAAGAACCAGAGGAGCATTGTACGGTTGACAGAAACCCCTGCCCTCACCTCCCGTGTTTGACTACTAAATGCATCCGTGTCTCTACATCCACATCAAATTGTAGTACAAGACTTCGACTCCTCTTCCACCACACATTCAAGTAATGGTTATGCTCACGACAAGTCTCGTTAGGATTGGCAATGTGTTCTGGATATGAGGATGGAGCAGGACAAGTTCAATGGGTGAGGATGAAGCAAGGATTTCAAAGTTTGAGGATGATGCAATACAAATTTATCTTAGATTAAAGGTTGGATAGATTAGGAAATATTATTATAATCTTTACAAGGAATTTAGATTTATTAAGAAACTTAAAAGAATATTATTATAATCGTTATTATTATTGGGAAAGTAAGTTGTTTTTTTGTGTTTTTTTTTTTTTCCTTTTTTGGGGGTACAAAATAAGATTTCCAATTTTGAATAAGTCTTTTGAGAGGATTTTTCAAGTGATTGTGAGAGGCAACTTGTTACTGTAGAGAAAGTTCAAACATGGAGCATGTGGTTTACCTTCTAGATAGTCCATCCTTAAGTGAAGGCTAAATAATATTCTAACATGACTAGACAACCAGAAAAAACTTCAGAGAAATTTGTTTACTTTATGATCAGCAGATTCAATGGGAAAATCCAGAGCCATGGCTGGAGGAGGCTGTCAAGTGGAGAATAGTGTAAAGTTTATTATTTTATATCTCATGTTAATAAAGGCCCCCATTAGAGCAGATCCAGAGAACAAACTTTTAGCCTACGCATGCGGCAGCAGCCCTCCCAACAACGCAACCCTCTTTGTGCAAATTTTGGACGCCGCGCTGTCATCTGCGGTGAAAGCAGTCGCACCATCTGGGTTTGCTACTACAGACGAGGAGGCATCTACAGTCACAACAACAGATTCAGTATACGTTCTGGCCCAGTGCAGAAACGATAAGTCCTCTGCCGAGTGCCTTAACTGTATTACAGTTGCAGAGAACCAAATTCGCAACTGCTCTAGTGTCTCCGCCAAAGCATTCTACGACAATTGTTATCTGCGTTACGAAAATGTCAATTTTTATGATGTTTACACTGACGCAACGCAGAAACAGGTGTGCGGAACAGTCGTCGCCGCCAATTCCAGTTTATTTTCGGCAGCAGGTCGAAGTTTGATAACTGATCTTTGCAGCGCGACTCCGCGAATAAATGGTTATTTCGCTGCCCAGACGAGGCAAGGTCCCTCTAATACGACTATCTATGGACTTGCCTTTTGTCTGCGCTCCCTTCTGAGGGATTCCTGCCAAAGTTGCCTCAGTTTTGCTCAGGACAACATTAATAAGTGTTTTCCTAGCTCGGGGGGACGGGCTATAGACGCCGGCTGCTACTTGCGATACGATTCCGAGCCATTTTTCACAAGCAATGCGACTATCGATTTGGCATATTTCTTACCCGGAGGTTAGAATTTATTTATATTCAATTGAAGAGCTCGCTATTTTGTTAACGCCTTTGACACGTTCCCTTAGAAGCAAGTTTGAGTTACCAATTTCACAAATGTGTTTTCATAAAATGGCTTGAATTATTGCTTCTGTTTAAAATTTATGTCAGAAGTACTTTACTCATATTTACAATGATTTTGTCACAGTAGAGGCATTCTCTGTTTTGTTTTTCAGGGAAGAAGAAGGCGAGTTCGACAGTCTGGATAATAATTGGGGTTGTAGGAGGGGTATTCATACTTGGCCTTTTAATTTGTATTAATGTCTTCCGGAAGCGGAAACAAGGTAAACTCTTAAGGATCTGAATTTAATATATTATAGATAACGAAGCAATACTCTTGCGATTCAATTCGATCTTTAACTAATATATATGGAATAGTAGATATTGGGGAAGCAACGAATCTGCATGGACCAGAAGATTTCGACTTCAAGACAATGAAAAAGGCAACTAACAATTTTCATCGAGCAAATAAGCTTGGACAAGGAGGGTTTGGTGAAGTATTTAAGGTAAATTATCATTTATTTGCTGCCCAAATTCGGCTTGTGTGTTAATGTATACAAATGATGGGTTTCTTGATATTTGCAGGGTACGCTGAAAAATGGCCAAGTTGTTGCAGTAAAGAAACTGACATTAGGTCACTCTGCCCACATAATTTCTGAATTCGAAAGCGAAGTGAAACTCATCTCTAATGTTCATCATAGAAATCTTGTGCGTTTACTTGGATGTTGCAGACAAGGCCAAGAAAGACTCTTGATTTATGAGTACATGCCCAACAGTAGCCTCGACAGAATATTATTTGGTTTTCTATTTCTTTAACTTTCCTCTTTCTGCTTCTTTTATCTGTTACAACAAACATGATAGGGTTTGAGACTCAATGTGTTGCCCTGTATGCAGGAAAAAATAAAAGGCTTTTGACTTGGAAGGAAAGGTTCAACATTATCCTGGGCACTGCTCGTGGTCTGGCCTATCTTCATGAGGAATTCCATGTCTGTATCATCCATCGGGATATCAAATCAAGCAATATATTACTTGATGAAAACTTTAAGGCAAAAATAGCAGATTTTGGACTGGCCAGACTTCTTCCAGATGATAAAACTCATGTTAGCACAAGATTTGCAGGAACCCTGTGAGGAAACTCCTACTTTATCTGCTATTTTTCTAATTTCGAAGTTTTCAATAGAGATCTAAGAACACTCTTTTGTTTGGCTTCTGCAGAGGATACATGGCTCCTGAATACGCTGGCCAAGGAAAATTAACAGAGAAAGCTGACACCTACAGCTTTGGTGTGGTGGTTCTTGAAATTCTCAGTGCCAGAAAAAGCATTGACTTGAAGCAACCACCTCATCTGCAATATCTGATTCAATGGGTATTTTTTATATTCTAATAATATTCTTTTAATCCTATAATACCATCATTCTCTCCTTTATAATGTTTGATCTTTTTCTTTAAAAACATGTGCCAGGTTTGGAGCCTATACGAAGATAACAAGGTTTTAGAGGTGGTAGGAAGTGAAAAGGAGATGGAAGGGTACAGCGAAGAAGAGATGTTGAGGGTAATAAACATTGCGCTTCTCTGCATACAAACTTCTGCCAGACAGAGACCATCAATGTCTGAGGTCGTGACAATGTTAAGTAAAGATGAGATTGATTTTGAGAAACTTTTGCAACCAGCGTTCATTGACGTGGGGTACAAAGCACGAGGAGAAAGTTCCACATCTTCGTTTCAATCCAATGCAACAATTTCAGAGTCCGTTAGTGCTCGCTAACAGAGCAGCATGGAAGGATGGCTTGTTAAATTCTAGGCGATTATACATTTCTTCCTCCCTATTTTGAGATAGGATTTAAATAATGAAATATACTATTTTTTCCATTCTATCTTTAAATAGAATCAGATTTTTCTAGGGATGGATGGATGGATCAACACCACATGGAAACACAAACACAATACACAATTCAGAAATTGACACAGAGAAATTATAAATCCATTTTCATTGCTTATATCAAAATGGTTTACATCTATCTTTATATAAAGGACTTAGAAATATAGGGATGAATCTAGAATTTACTTAATAGAAACATATGCAAAATTACTATAGTTGGCCAACCTTTTAAAACAAATAAAATATTCATCACAATAAGAAGATTCTAGAATATAGTAGAAATTAACTATTTCCAACATTTTTTTATTAAAAAGACTTAGCTGACTTCAATTTGTCAATTTATATGTAAACAATTATATTTTTTATATTTTATAGTTGTAATGCATTCCAAACTTGAAATATGAAGGATATTGAAATATATATTTATCCATTCTATCTTTAAATATAATCAATTTTTTTTAAAAGATTGTATTTGACTTCAATTTGTTAATTTAAATGCTGGATAAATGTATATTTTTAATACTTTATGGGTGAGAGATGATCTCATTTAATGTATTTAAAATATGAAATATGAAATATAGATTTTTGTTGTTATCATAATCTTCCATATACATGATATTGATTTCTAATTATATTAGAATGAAAGCTATTTTACATAATTTAATTGGCATGTAGGAATTAGAACTAATTGTACAAATAGAAATTTGTGGCTACATTAACAGAGATACATTAAACTGATATATTGTCTTACTATTTATGTTTCATAGATATTATAAATCTTTAACATAGGTATTGGACAACTTAAATTATGATTAATTTTGTTCAAGTCATCTACTGTGTATGTTTTATGTTGTCTCACAGACATTAGTATAGAATTATCATTTTTATCTTTATTTTACACTTCATATATCAAAGCTAAGCTAGATTATAAAAAAAATTCTAAACATTATTATTTTTCACACCTAATTTATTCATAATTTATTTTTTTTAAATCGAATACTGTGTTATCATCCTATCATCTTCTAACTTTGTTGAAAATAATTTATCAAGTTAAAAAGAGATGCTTGTTATCTAAGAATTCTTGATCTGAAATGATGTCATTAATATTTAATAAAAAGGGGGAAACATTAATCACTATGAAATATTGTTTGTTGTTGATCAACCGATTCCCCTCCACAAACACATATTGAAAACCCACCGAATTGAGTATAGTGAGCGACAACAATAATACGATGGACAGGATTGTGCGTTTGCCAGACTGTTCACAATGTGTCATGAATTTGCCTACCTTTGTTGACTGAATGCCTTTCTACATCCACATCCACATCCACATCCACGCTGTCTTCATCGGCTTACATACTGACCACGACTCCCTTGTTTCGATGCAGTTAAATTGTACACATCAAACATGGTCGTCCTCCACCGCAGTTCATGTGAGGAAAGTGGGCCCTCTATTTGCCAACCCGATTGGCGTTGTGTGGTTGAGAGAAAACGTTCACCTCATAGTGACTCATAGTGACCATGACTCGTGAAAATCTCCCTTGTTGACTACCAAATGCATCCACATTAAATTTTGAAATAAATCTCCCACTAACCATGCTTTCATGAAACTCAATATTATATTATAGTCTAACAAGAGACTTTGATTCTTCTTCCACCACACGGGCAACTCATGGTTATGTGTAAGGCTAATTCTCTTTGTTTACATAATGATGTGAAACAAGTTTATTGGTTGGTTATACCCATGACTATTATTAATAAAATAAACAAAATAAATATCGAGAAAATAGGAATTTTCAGTTTATTATTCATCATAAGAAATTACAAATATATTGAGTTATTTGACTTCAACAAGATCTTATAATAATGCAAATACACATAAGAAGCTAATACAACTAACAACTAACTAGAATTATTTGACTGAGAATTGTGGACAGTTAACTCAAACACATTGGACACCTAATTCTATTTGATGACTTATTCATTTATGTTGGAGCATTAATTTCAACAAAGATTTGGTGGGATTAGCAATGTCTTTTATTTCAACCTAAAAGTTTGCATAAAAGGATTACACATAAGAAATGAATGAGGATGAAGCAAGGCTTTTAAAGTTAAAAAGATGAAGCGATATAAATTTTTCTTAGATAAAAAGTTTGATAATGATGTTAGGAGATCCTTAAATTGTCCTATATCGTCATCTATCGATAAAAATTATTCAATGATTTACTAACCAAATCAAAGAAAACCCTATTATGAATGAAAAACATAATCATTGGTACTTTTATCCGTCTCAATACGGAATAAACTATTTAAATTGGGAAAGAAACTCAGACTTACAAAATCAAATGATCACATGAATTGGACAAGAGAACTATATAAAAAAATTGAGTCATGAAAATTCAGTCCCATAATTCATTCCTTTTCAAAAGAGAAAATACACAAAGAGAAAAAAACATTGTCAGACATCACTCTCTATAACAAGATGAAAAACTATAGCCAAAATGTGCCTCCCACCACCTAAAAAGTCAAACTTATTATCTATCCAAAATGGGCAATTACAAGCCAAGAAAACAAGGCAAGAGCGAGCAATGAAAAATCAACGCACTCAGGTAGTCGGCTCAAACATTTATTTAGTAGTTACTTTATCTTCCCTATCTTTGAAAGGTTTTGAATCTCCAAGTTTAAAAGAGTCTGATCTTGAAAATCTCATGGGATATTCCTTAGTGATCCATGTGTTGTTGGTATTAGATAAACCCACCCATTTGACCAAATATATATTATAATTTTTTCCTCTTGTGGAAACTATCTTAATATCAATGATCTTTTTCAGTGTGCTCTCTTTTCTTTAGTGTCAATGTTCTGGTAAAGTCTCTTACCATATTATTCAGGAACTTGTCAGGAGCAATGTGGTAGGGGTAAAGATCCACAACATTGAAGATAGGACTAATATCTAAATCTTTATTCAAATGTAACAAATAGGTATTCTTACTAATTTTCTTTAGTATTGTGCATAATCCCACTTTTTTAGATTTTAACTTGTTATAATAAACTTCACAAAATCTTTCTTTACATAAATACACCATGACTTTCTCACCTTTTTTATATATTTCCTCCTTCTAATGAAAATTAACTTTCTTTTTATATTTTTTGTTGGTTATATTCATCTTCTACTTCACTTATTGTTGTACCTCTTATATATGCCCTACAAAGCCCATGCATCTTGAATAATCCATTTCCCATTTGAAAACTCACTAAGATCAACAATTGTCTTAGCAATTCTTCCTAAAACAACTTGGAAAAGTGACTTATCAATGGATTTGTTGATGCTTGAGTTAAAAGAAACTCATCTTGTGCCAAAATCAAATCCCACCACCTTGGATTCTCACCAACTAAACATCAAAGAAAACTACTCAAAATTGCATTTACCACCATAGTTTACCCAAAATCGTGTTTACAATGATGGTTGATGAGAGATGTTTATCCCTTTAGCTAATATAGTGAATAACTTAGTGGAGAACAAGCTAGTGGTAAATAATACTCAGAGATAAGTCAGTGGATAAAAAGCCTTAAGAAACAAGTCCATAAAGTTCATGGAGAACAAAACTTCGAGACAAGTCCATAAAGTAAATGGAGAACAAGTCTTAGGGATAAGTTTGTAAAGGTGACATGATAAGGAAGGATACAAATGCATGTAGAAGGAGAATGCATTTATTGGCCTACCTTTCAAGAACATAAATAGGTTTTCTCTATTTTAGAATTGTTAAAATATTTTAGCTAGACCTCTCAAGAAAGTGTATGCAACTTTTCGCGGATTGGGAAGTGTTCTATAGTAGCAATGGAGTAGTCCATTTTTTTGTTGGCTAGGAATAGGTAGATGGGCTTCTATGGAGATATCAAGGATAGAAGAATGAGAGAGGTTTTGAATAATTCACATACTTAGGTTAATTGAGCGGTTAAGAGAATTTTGGGAGAAAATTTCATCTCAGCGGATCATAAATATAGATTCTAAATGGAGATCCTAGTTGTGTTTGTTGCATCTCTCCTCCATGTCAATATGGACAAGAAAAAAGTGTCCAGGAAATATGCAAAAGGTTTTTAGGAAAGAGTTTCTAGGTAACTTGGACAGGACTTTTAGAAACATTGATGCAAACTTGTCCATTCCTCATCCCAAAGATTTCATGCTCACCATACGAAGTGGTAAACTTCCACCTTATTTTCCAATTCTAGTTATCAAAGATGAGAAATCCTTTTTAGTTAGGAAATTTGATATCAAGGAGAATGTTGATTTCCTAATGAAATTATAGTACCTTAGAAAGAATGAAAGGGTTGATTGGATGATAAATTATTTGACAATGGGTGGAGTAATTTTAGATGTAGAGGATGTAAGAGAAGATTTGTGGGGGGATGAGCTCAAGGAAATATTTGATGAACATATGCCAAAAACTAACAATACAAAACAATGCATCCCTGAAGAACAACTCTTAACCTTTATCTGAGTAGAATCCACGACCAGGGGAATCCATGGACAAAATTTTGGTGTTGGTTGATCTTCCTTACTTGTTGGGGTTTGAACTTTTTGTTTCCTACCTTCCCTTTCTTTTTGAAACAAGTTCTTGAAGAATATTAACTATTTTTAGATAGCTAACATTAATTTTTGATTCATTGATGCTATTCAATAAAATAATTAAAATACTTTTTGAATTCCTATCATTTGTATGCCGCGCTGTCATCTTTCATATACATGATATTGATTTCTAATTATATTAGAATGAAAGCTATTTTACACAATTTAATTGGCATATAGGAATTAGAACTAATTGTACAAATAGAAATTTGTGGCTACATTAAGAGAGATACGTTAAACTGATATATTGTCTTACTATTTATGTTTCATAGATATTATAAATCCTTAACATAGATATTTGGACAACTTAAATTTTGATTAATTTTGTTCAAGTCATCTACTGTGTATGTTTTATGTTGTCTCACAGACAGTAGTATATAATTATCATTCTTATCTTTACTGTATACTTCATATATCAAAACTAAGCTAGATTATAAAAAAAATTCTAAACATTATTATTTTTCACACCTAATTTATTCATAATTTTTTTTTTTTAATCGAATACTCTGTTATCATCCTATCATCTTCTAACTTTGTTGGAAATAATTTATAATCATCTCCAAACACTTTTTGAGGATGAACAACCTTAATATTATCAAGTTAAAAAGAGATGCTTATTATCTAAGAATTCTTGATCTGAAATGATGTCATTAATATTTAATAAAAAGGGGGAAACATTAATCACTATGAAATATTGTTTGTTGTTGATCAACCGATTCCCCTCCACAAACACATATTGAAAACCCACCGAATTGAGTATAGTGAGCGACAACAATAATACGATGGACAGGATTGTGCGTTTGCCAGACTGTTCACAATGTGTCATGAATTTGCCTACCTTTGTTGACTGAATGCCTTTCTACATCCACATCCACATCCACATCCACGCTGTCTTCATCGGCTTACATACTGACCACGACTCCCTTGTTTCGATGCAGTTAAATTGTACACATCAAACATGGTCGTCCTCCACCGCAGTTCATGTGAGGAAAGTGGGCCCTCTATTTGCCAACCCGATTGGCGTTGTGTGGTTGAGAGAAAACGTTCACCTCATAGTGACTCATAGTGACCATGACTCGTGAAAATCTCCCTTGTTGACTACCAAATGCATCCACATTAAATTTTGAAATAAATCTCCCACTAACCATGCTTTCATGAAACTCAATATTATATTATAGTCTAACAAGAGACTTTGATTCTTCTTCCACCACACGGGCAACTCATGGTTATGTGTAAGGCTAATTCTCTTTGTTTACATAATGATGTGAAACAAGTTTATTGGTTGGTTATACCCATGACTATTATTAATAAAATAAACAAAATAAATATCGAGAAAATAGGAATTTTCAGTTTATTATTCATCATAAGAAATTACAAATATATTGAGTTATTTGACTTCAACAAGATCTTATAATAATGCAAATA
Source organism: Thuja plicata (assembly GCA_018584345.1). NCBI lineage: Eukaryota > Viridiplantae > Streptophyta > Pinopsida > Cupressales > Cupressaceae > Thuja > Thuja plicata. The sequence continues at coordinate 624,898 of MU223706.1, read as the reverse complement.
CACATAAGAAGCTAATACAACTAACAACTAACTAGAATTATTTGACTGAGAATTGTGGACAGTTAACTCAAACACATTGGACACCTAATTCTATTTGATGACTTATTCATTTATGTTGGAGCATTAATTTCAACAAAGATTTGGTGGGATTAGCAATGTCTTTTATTTCAACCTAAAAGTTTGCATAAAAGGATTACACATAAGAAATGAATGAGGATGAAGCAAGGCTTTTAAAGTTAAAAAGATGAAGCGATATAAATTTTTCTTAGATAAAAAGTTTGATAATGATGTTAGGAGATCCTTAAATTGTCCTATATCGTCATCTATCGATAAAAATTATTCAATGATTTACTAACCAAATCAAAGAAAACCCTATTATGAATGAAAAACATAATCATTGGTACTTTTATCCGTCTCAATACGGAATAAACTATTTAAATTGGGAAAGAAACTCAGACTTACAAAATCAAATGATCACATGAATTGGACAAGAGAACTATATAAAAAAATTGAGTCATGAAAATTCAGTCCCATAATTCATTCCTTTTCAAAAGAGAAAATACACAAAGAGAAAAAAACATTGTCAGACATCACTCTCTATAACAAGATGAAAAACTATAGCCAAAATGTGCCTCCCACCACCTAAAAAGTCAAACTTATTATCTATCCAAAATGGGCAATTACAAGCCAAGAAAACAAGGCAAGAGCGAGCAATGAAAAATCAACGCACTCAGGTAGTCGGCTCAAACATTTATTTAGTAGTTACTTTATCTTCCCTATCTTTGAAAGGTTTTGAATCTCCAAGTTTAAAAGAGTCTGATCTTGAAAATCTCATGGGATATTCCTTAGTGATCCATGTGTTGTTGGTATTAGATAAACCCACCCATTTGACCAAATATATATTATAATTTTTTCCTCTTGTGGAAACTATCTTAATATCAATGATCTTTTTCAGTGTGCTCTCTTTTCTTTAGTGTCAATGTTCTGGTAAAGTCTCTTACCATATTATTCAGGAACTTGTCAGGAGCAATGTGGTAGGGGTAAAGATCCACAACATTGAAGATAGGACTAATATCTAAATCTTTATTCAAATGTAACAAATAGGTATTCTTACTAATTTTCTTTAGTATTGTGCATAATCCCACTTTTTTAGATTTTAACTTGTTATAATAAACTTCACAAAATCTTTCTTTACATAAATACACCATGACTTTCTCACCTTTTTTATATATTTCCTCCTTCTAATGAAAATTAACTTTCTTTTTATATTTTTTGTTGGTTATATTCATCTTCTACTTCACTTATTGTTGTACCTCTTATATATGCCCTACAAAGCCCATGCATCTTGAATAATCCATTTCCCATTTGAAAACTCACTAAGATCAACAATTGTCTTAGCAATTCTTCCTAAAACAACTTGGAAAAGTGACTTATCAATGGATTTGTTGATGCTTGAGTTAAAAGAAACTCATCTTGTGCCAAAATCAAATCCCACCACCTTGGATTCTCACCAACTAAACATCAAAGAAAACTACTCAAAATTGCATTTACCACCATAGTTTACCCAAAATCGTGTTTACAATGATGGTTGATGAGAGATGTTTATCCCTTAGCTAATATAGTGGATAACTTAGCGGAGAACAAGCTAGTGGTAAATAATACTCAGAGATAAGTCAGTGGATAAAAATCCTTAAGAAACAAGTCCATAAAGTTCATGGAGAACAAAACTTTGAGACAAGTCCATAAAGTAAATGGAGAACAAGACGTAGGGATAAGTTTGTAAAGGTGACACGAGAAGGAAGGATACAAATGCATGTAGAAGGGGAATGCATTTATTGGCCTACCTTTCAAGAACATAAATAGGTTTTCTCTATTTTAGAATTGTTAAAATATTTTAGCTAGACCTCTCAAGAAAGGGTATGCAACTTATCGTGGATTGGGAAGTGTTCTGTAGTAGCAATGGAGTAGTCCATTTTTTTGTTGACTAGGAATAGGTAGATGGGCTTCTATGGAGATATCAAGGATAGAAGAATGAGAGAGGTTTTGAATTATTCCCATATTGAGGTTATTTGAGCGGTTAAGAGAATTTTGGGAGAAAATTTCATCTTAGCGGATCATAAATATAGATTCTAAATGGAGATCCTAGTTGTGTTTATTGCGTCTCTCCTCCATGTCGATATGGACAAAAACAAAGTGGAGGAAATATGTAAAAAGGTTTTTAGGAAAGAGTTTCTAGGTAACTTGGACAGGACTTTTAGAAACGTTGATGCAAACTTGTCCATTCCTCATCCCAAAGATTTCACGCTCACCATACAAAGTGGTAAGCTTCCATCTTATTTTCCAATTCTGGTTATCAAAGATGAGAAACCCTTTTGAGTTAGGAAATTTGATATCAAGGAGAATGTTGATTTCCTAATGAAATTATAGTACCTTAGAAAGAATGAAAGGGTTGATTGGATGATAAATTATTTGACAACGGGTGGAGTAATTTTTGATGCAGAGGATGTAAGAGAAGATTTGTGGGTGGATGAGCTCAAGGAAATCTTTGAAGAACATATGCCAAAAACTAACGATACAAAAGAATGCATCCCTGAAGAACAACTCTTAACCTTTATCTGAGTAGAATCCACGACCAGAGGAATTCATGGACAAAATTTTGGTGTTGGTTGATCTTCCTTGTTGGGGTTTGAACTTTTTGTTTCCTACCTTCCCTTTCTTTTTTAAACAAGTTCTTGAAGAATATTAACTATTTTCAGATAGCTGACATTAAATTTTGATTCATTGATGCTATTCAACAAAATAATTAAAATACTTTTTGAATTCCTATCATTTGTAAATGCGATTAGGGATAATAGGATTTTTTTTTAAGTGATAGCATCTTTTAAAAAATTTAGTCACATAAAAAGATTGTATGTGGATGTATGAAATTTTATTTTTTTATATTAATAAATATTATCCTCCACTTTGACCCTTTATCAACCACTAAAATTAAATTAAATTCCATGTAAATCAAAATCAAATATAATAAAAATATATCAAATATTATCTATAGAAATATTAAAACATCACATCAAAATAATCTAGAAATATATCAATTATTATATATAAAAGTATATTTTATAATTTGCCTTCATTTTCAATCACTTGTCTAACATATCAAAATTTTGATAAAAACTTGTCAATCACGAATGCGTTTGATTATAAATCTAATAAAGTAGAGATGAAGAAATGTGACATCTTTAAGTGGTGAGCATCAAAATAATTGGCGCGTGTCTGTTTCGGTGTAGCTTCTTCATTCCTAAACAACCAATGTAACTTAAATATTGAAATATCTGAGGTAATCTGGCCTTCTGATTCACAAACCAGAGTAGACGCAGAACTTTGCATTTGGCAGCCAATAAAAATTAATCAGTGAGACCATTTATTTTTTATTTTTTATTTTTTATTTGTTGCGATGGAATGAAATCGATAAGTAGGGCCCTCTGTTTGGTAACGAGGGTAGTATTGTGCGGTTTAGAGAACCTTTGTCTCATACAACCTTCCTAGAAATAATCATCCTACATATGGATTATTGACTTACTTCACTATTAAATAATGCATCTCTGCCTCTCTACATCCACATCGAATTTTGAAATAAATCTCCCACTAATGATGGACTCATGAACATTAATATACACTCTACCACAATACTTTTGGACAACTTTGATGCAATTTACTTCCATGGAGTGAAATTGTACACATCAAACATTGTATTCTTTCACTATACATTCAACTCATGGTTCGGTCTAGGGCTAAGTCTCTTTGTTCAAGAATAGCATGAGAATTTAAGCCTCTTTATTGTGAATTGGAATCTACTACCAATATCACCAATATGTAGTGGGATGCTTTTAGGGTATTCTAAGAAAATTTGAATCTTTTATGTCAGGTTGAAGAGAAATTTATCCAATTGTACTAAAATGGACCAAGGATGAAATCAATATGTTAAAGTGCAAACTAATCAATTTAGAAGGAATGACTTTACTTTCTTTTAAACATATTATAGATGAAGTAGTACTCATAAAATATTTTGTAACCTATTTAGATGTTAAACCCTAGAATATAAATGAGGATTAATTTTAAGTGCGTTATTTAGAGTTAGAAAAGAATAGGGGCATTTTTTCTATAATTTAAATAGTAGGATAAGAAAAATATATAAAGTCAAAATTACAAAGAAAGAGGTAAGTGAAGGGTAAAATAGGTATTAAGACAACTTTCAAAACCAATGAGGGGTTGTTTGAATGGGTAGTGATGCCCTTTGGTCTCTCTAATGCTCCTAGTACTTTTATGAGATTGATTAATGAGGTCCTTAAGCCTTTCACAAATCACTTTGTTGTTGTTTACTTAGATGACATATTGATCTTTAGCAAGGATAAAGATGAGCATTTGATACATCTAGACATGGTAATGAAGAGACTACATGAATAAAAGTTGAGGATAAATTTGGAAAAATGTGTGTTTATGCAAGAAGAACTAATATTTGTTGGCTTTGTCATCTCCAAGGGTAATTTGAAAATAGATCCTTCCAAGGTTGAAGCCATACTAAATTGGCCCACTCCAAAATCTTTTAGTGAGGTCAAAAGTTTCCGTGGGCTAGCTAGTTTCTATAGAAAACTTGTGAAGAATTTCAGTGGGGTGAGTGCACCAATGATAGATACTATCAAAGGGGGAAGGAAATGCAAGTTTGTATGGATTGATGCTCCAGACAAGTCCTTTGAATATCTGAAGACAAGGGTCTCTCGACAACCTATTTTAACACTACATGATTTCCATAAGGCATTCACCATTGAATGTGGTGCTAGTAAGAGAGGTATTGGGGGTGTTCTGAGTCAAGAAGGGAGATCTATGGCCTTCTTTAGTGAAAATCTTAATAAAGCTAAACAAAAGTACTCTACATATGATTTAGAGATGTATGCTATGGTCCAATTACTGAGAAAGTGGAGGCATTACTTATTGCCAAAGGAATTTATTGTATATACTGACAATGCTTGATTGGCTTTTCTTAATAGGCAGGAGAAGCTAAACCATAGACACCTCAAGTGGATGGAGTACTTGCAAGATCCACTTTCACCATAAAACACAAGGAGGAAGAAAATAAGGTAGCTGATGCATTGAGCTTAAGGAATTTGGCCATACAAGAAGTGACCTTGGAAAGTTTAGGTATCTCTGTCCTCAAGAACATGTATCCCAATGATGAAAACTGCAAAGAAATTTATAAAGTTTGTTTGGAACTAGTAGATAAATATCACACTGAGTTTGCAGAATATATGATTCAAAAAGGAGTGTTGTTTAAAGGGAGTTAATTGTGCATCCTTGATTGTTCTATGAGGGAGAACATCATAAAAGAGAAGAATTGTGGATTTCTATCATACCACTTTGGTCTTCACAAGATACTTGAGCTAGTAAGAAGATTCTACTTCTGGCCCAAGATGCACACTGAGATAAGGAGATTTGTGGAGTGTTGTCAAATTTGTCAAAAGTCCAAAGGCACCAATTCAAATGCAAGCTTACTACACACCATTAACCATTCCTAACAAACCTTGGGACTCCATCAGTATGGATTTTGTATTGGTTATTCCAAGGAAAAAGGCAGGCTATGACAGTGTTAATGTGGTTTTAGACAGGTTCTCCAAGATGGCACACTTCCTACCTTGTAAGACTACACATGATGCCTCAAGTATTGTAGGGCTATTCTTCAAGGAGATTGTAAGACTCCATGGTTTACCACTCACCATTGTTTCAGACAGAGACCCCAATTTTTTGGGACATTTTTGGTGTACCTTCTGTAAGAAACTTGGAACAAATCTAGCTATGTCACCTGCCTACCACCCTCAATCAGATGGACAGACTAAATTCATCAACACATCTTTGGGAAACTTGCTAATGTGTCTGACAAAGGAGTATGGAATGGCATGGGACTCAATCCTTGCACAAGCAGAGTTCTCATATAATGATTCTATCAATAGAAGTTTAGGGCTCAGTCCTTTCCAAATTCTTTATGGATCCCACCCTAGGGGTGTCTTGGAACTAAGAAACATCCAAAATTTTGGCCAAAGGAGTGCTCAAGCTGGGGATTTTGCAAAGGTAATGAAGAACATCCATCAACAAGTGAAAGACAGACTACAACAAACCTCTGAGAAGTATAACAAAGAAGTAGATGTTAAGAGGAGAGATGTCCAATTCAAGGTTGGAGACATGGTTATGGTTCACCTGAAGAAAGAAAGACTACCCAAGGAAAAGTACACCAAGCTGATGATGAAAAAGATTGGCCCCTTTAGAATCTTGAAGAAATGAGGAAATAATGCCTATAGAATTGAATTACCTTCAACCATTGGTTTATCCCCCATTTTCAATGTAGCTGACCTATATCCATACAAACTTCTTGTTACTGATGTCTCCATTGTAGATGCTCAAGATCTACTACAGGACAAGGAACCACAAGATCTACCAAAAGTACCAACACAAGAGATTGACTGTATACTGGACAAGAGGATAGCCAAACAAACCAGGAGGTCTACTTTCTATGAATATCTAGTTCAATAGAAATACCATTCAGTGGAGGATGCTACTTGGTTGATACCTGAAGAGATCAAGAAGACTAGTTAAAATCTAAAATATCTCCAAACGCAAGGGACTTGAGTTAATTTTGTCTTAGGGAGTATGGTGCAGTGCACCCATGATTGCCACTAATTGACTGTCATTCTGAAAGATTTGTGTTTGTAATAAATGGATAGATCAAGTAGAGGATCATCCTATTTTGGTTATGGATCCATGTGTGTGGTCAAGGATCTCTTAGGCAATCTTATGAGCCTAGAGATGCCTTAGTCCATTTGAATCACCTAGTTAGGCTTAAGTTGCTTTAAGCATGATTTTATGTTTTTAAGATTCCTTAGTGTTAAATATTTGGATCCATGTCATTTTGGGAATATTATGTCAAGTTGATAACTTTTTATTCATTCCAAAAGTCTTTGATTTCAAAAAAGATAAGATTTTTCCAAATGTTGAAAAGTTGTCAAAAATGTTGCTCATGCAACTTCCAAAAGTTGCTCGAGAGCTGCAAGATGGAAACCCAAAAGTCATAGGGAATTTTTGATCGATGTGACTTTACATATGAAGTTATTTTAAGTTCTTACTTTGAACCTATACGGTTAGAAGTTCGGTATTGAAGTTTTGATGCATTTGGAATGAAAGATGAAGTTTTTTTCTGAGAATACCTGAGTTGTACGGCCGTGTCTGGTGTGATATCTAAAAAATAATTTTATTTTTTGAAGTTCCTCTATGTTAGCATAACTTTCCAATTAGTTTGAATTCATTTAGTTTTGGTTTGAGGTGTTTTTGATTCATTTTTCCAAAACAGTCCAGAAAGAGGATTACTAGAAGCACATTTCACTAATGGAGTCATAACTTGCATTCTATCTAGTGGAATTTACTAAGATCCTAGAGAACTCAAGTTAGGATGGTATATTTAAGGATTCTAGAAGCTCAGAAGATGGATCAAAGGGTAAATCCCTCATGCATCAAGCCCTAAGTTGAATATCTTAATGTATTCAGCCTAGAACGAAGGAGAATGAAGTGTTATGTTATTTAGATAGTTTGGTTGAGTGAATTAAGAGTGGATTTGAATTGTGGGGAGTTTTTTGAAGAGGTCTGAAACACTATTTCAATCCTATGCACCCAATTTCTAGTACTTTCTTTGATATCCAAGCCTAATTTGGCCAACTAGGTCTACGAACTTGGTGAGTGATAGGTGTTGCTGGAGTGGAGTTGAATTCTAAGGCTTTTGTGTTTGATATAAATTCCAAAAGGGTATCTGGATATATCCTTATTTTCCTATAAGGTGATTAGGAGGAAACGTTAAGTCCAAATAACCACTTGGATAGACCTACAAGGAATTCTAGGACAGTCCTAGATAGGTATTGTACGACAGTTGGAGGGCCAAACCAAAGGGTGATTCTTGGTCCTTATGACATAAGGAAGGTGTCCCAATAGTTATTTTGGGTTTGTGAAGCGACTGGTGAAGACTTCTAGTTTGTGGCTTGGAATAGGGCTAGTGTCACTAAAGCTCAAAAGTGCAAGATCTTGAATTGAATGGTATTCAATTGGGAAGAGTTGATAAGTAGTTCTACCACCTTGAATAGGTAAAAGACCTTGTGTAAGGAAGGATCTAGGATCCTATGAGGGGTATCAGTTGAGTTGGGTGTCTCATTGAAGACAAAGGAGGAAGACCACACTTCTTGCTGTCACCTCTACATTAAGTTCTCTTGTTCCATATGTGTTTTGGATTTTTTTATTTCAAATTATTTCTCTTTTATTATTATCCACGGTAGATAATTTCTTCTCTAAATCAACATATGAAGAAATTGTGTGCGATTTTCATAGTTAAATTCAATTAGACTGATTGTTGTGACTAATTAGAGTAAGTTGGCATTAGAGGATATAGATAAGATAATTGTGTCTACACATCTCATACTAGCATCAAACTATACTTAGGCATCCACATCACATACTTCAACCACTAATGTTTATACAAAGAATTTAACTTCATCCTTGAAAGAGATCTATTGAACAAATAATGCAAATTGAAATGAAAACTTGTAAAGATGAATTCAAAACAAGATAAGGTTTATCTTTTTATTGAAAAGGAGGTGCATCAATGACACAATGAATATCTAACAAATTATTAACTATCATAGCAATTTGAATATCAAGAATCATTTGAAACCAATAATCAACTTGTAATTGGCATTCCCATGATTTTATATACATGCAAATATAAAGTCTCATTCAAGTTCATAGAGGGCATTGCCCTGAATTTACATGCATGCAAATATAATGTTTATAGAGTGCACCATTATCATTTGTGTAGTAGCATCAATAGTGTTGAGGGAAATATATCCATCTTCCACGGTACCAAGTTGTTTGACAGATGACCTTATAACACCTTTAGATTTGGTTTCAACCCCATTGACATCATCAATGACATACCCATGTACCTACACATTTGGATTTCCATGTGAGACCAAATTTGTATTAAAATTTTATTTAGAACGTATTTTTTAAGGGTAAGTGCAAGAAGTTGAGTGCTAATTCCGCGGAAGTCTTGTGGGCTTGAAAACTACCGCTAGAAACAGGCACCCGTCTTAGGCTCGGACACCCGATCCAAAATTCAAAAAACGGGTACCCGTTTTTTTTCAAAACAGGTGCCCGTTTTTTAATTTTTTTTTTTTTTTTTTTTAAATCAAA
>MU223706.1:604688-614954 GCA_018584345.1 Thuja plicata | reverse complement strand
ATTTTGAAAAAGAGGTTTTTAAACATGCCTACTAAATATATTTTCTACTATGTGGGTATTTAAATAAATTACATATTTGAAAAATAGACTCTGAGCACTACATTTTCTAATAGTGAATTTTTTTGATATTCAATCTCTAAGTGCCTCAAATTTTGACATCAATTGATAGACAACTTGAAAATCAGGGAAAACACTTCCACTTTTTGCCCAAAAAGTGGACTCAACTTCTTGCTGGCACCCTTAATCTTTTCTCAAACTTCATTTCACTACAAAATATTAGTGGTCGGTGAAAAAAAATTACACTAAGAAGTAGGTAGCAACAAATTGGTTGAGTTATCCCCAAAATTCACCATGAAAACTATTCATTTCACCTGATGCCAAAAGGTATAAAACCAATATTAGATTTGATAAAAATTTATTTTTAAACAATGTAACATATAGGAATACATAAGGAAGATGGATGTAGAATATTTTGAAAATACACCTTGTTCAAATTTTTAACAGAATCTGAAAAAAGATGTTATCTCTTTCTTCTAATTTGTATTTATCATTAATAGAATTGTAAGATAAGTTGGTTGTTTCTATGACAGATTTAAGTTCTACAAAAGCATAATTGGTCAAATCATTCTTGTATAGGTGTTTCCCATTTATTATATTATACCAGCATAATTGAAGCTTGATGCCTTCTATCCTATCCAAAAGGTCAGTGACATTATGGTAATAAAACACCCTATCAGCATCATTCCTTCATACTCTTTGAACCCTTTTGATGTACTAGGTTCCACAAGAAACACCTTGTCTTGTACTTTGAAAAAGACCTTCTCTTGTAGTACATTCAGTGGGAGGTATTGAATTTCTCTCAAACAACTCATGCCTCCACTCACTTTCTATTATTTTCAATTCACCATGATTGTGTACCATTGAAGACGTAGATTGGAATATAGAGTTGGTGGATAGTCATCAACTACTTCATCCACAACTTCGAATGTTGGATAATTTTTTGTCCTATGTCCATGGTATAACCCACAAGGAATATTGTGTGGGATTATCTAGTCACATGGAAAGGGTTGATATAATGTCTAAGGCATCCTTCAATCCCATCTTGAGGGCTTCTATAGTTTTATCATCTATAGATATTCAATCATATTATGTTAATATGTTAATGTTATGTATCCTTTCTTGGTGTAATCTGTATAGGTCTAAAAATATAGCACCCATTAATTTGGAAGATCTAGGACCTATTGGGCCCCATTTTAGTGATCTCCTCAATTTTGGATGCATTTATGCTTGATTTTCCCGCTTTTCTCTATATTCTTCCCTGAGCATCTAAATACTTCTCAACTCCTGCAAAATCTGGGTCAAAATTTACCCTTATGGGTATAGGTCGAACCTGGTTTGACCTATACTAGGTATATTTCAAAGCACTTTAGACCTATACCTCAAGGGTTTAATTTTGGTGGGTTTTGGGCCCGATTAAAATTATTTTCATTTTCCCTCCTAGCACAGTCGGTCTCTGCAAATTTGGACCTTGAAATCTCTATAAAAGGAGGCCTCTTCCATTCATTTTTCCATCTCTATTATATCCATGACATATCTATATCCACTTACATATGCTAGATTTATGATATGTATTTCTTATATACATGCAAGTATTCACTCTCAAGAAATCAAGTCCAAGGTGTAATTCAAGTGCTCTTTTTGAAGATTTGAAGAAAGTAGGCAAGGATTTGGCTCTAGGATTTTAAGGCTTTCTTCCATCCATTCTCCATTCCTCTCCTTCTCCATTCAATCATATCAAGCATCCATACATCCATGATCCATGATTTGGAAAGTGTAGATCTATTGCATTGGTGAAGACATCCTACATTCTACAACTCAATATTCAATCAAGCAAGTATACATCTTTTTTGGTATAGTGGATTCGTATCCATCCACAAGGGTTTGAAAAGAAAGGAAATACTTACATTTTTCATTTTTTACATGATTTACTTATTTGATTTCAAGTTTAATTCCTATAGAGGGGCTTGACCAAGGCAAGCCCCTTTACCCCAACAATTTTCCCTTTTCTTGTGTGCAGGTGTAGTATCAGTTACAATCCCAAGACCTTTAGATTTAGACCTCATGGGTATAGGTTGAACCATCTTTGACTTATACTTGGGTATAGGTGAAACTAGGTTTGTCTTGTCCCAACAACACTCATATTTTCATAGCAGAGAGTTCTAGCTTGTACATTTCCATATCCCGATTAGTTTCATGTTTCAGTATAGTTTGACAAGGTTTCTACAGATCTAAAGTTGCATCATCTACTAGCCTTCAAGGTTAGTTATTCATCCTCCTTATTTATTTTTAGCACATACTTTGGTACACTAGATCTAATATCTTGATGTTTATCATTACATGAGTTTTTGGTTTACTTTACTTTCATACATTACATCTTTTAATTCTTACATATACAAAAAGAAGACCCTAAAATCACATGCATTCCTTCCAATACTAGATAATGTATTATCATCCCTTCTTCTACTTGGGTTTTGTTGATCAGATCTGGTCCAAAAAGGGATCACATTTCAGGGTCCATTTTCAATGTACATGTGTAACTTGGTGATTTACCACTTATCACCATTTCACCATATACACTGTTTATTCAAGATATTTTCTTGCTTCTTATGAAATTTATAAAAAATGTAGCCCTTGGTGAATTGATTCTTTTGTAACTCTATTAAGGGTTCCAACAACGTGAACCAAGTTAGTGAAATCATAGGCCCTTTCTACTCCAACCATCCCACCAAATTTTCTAAATAAGTTCTCATATACATCAAACCTAGTCAGGTGTAAAAAAAATGGAAAGTGAGAGTATTGATCTCAAAACAATCTCAACAACAAAACTACAAAGTGGGTAGAAATTTGGACATCCTGATATGCCTCTCTGTTGAGGAAATTTATGTTGACATTATTAGATTCTTTTCATAGCCAACATAACCATAATGTGAAGAAATGATGAACTTGTGAAGCATTTTGCACTCTTTCCCAAAGAGTCAAAAATCTGAGACATAAAGTGTTAATGTAGTTAGAAACAATCATTTCATATTTCTCTGTGCCTAGTGTCCTCTCTACCCTTCCACTAGATGTACTTATCATCTCTTTCAAAAACCTCTGAACATGCCTTGAAGCAATGTGTTATGTCCAACCCCAATTTTGTCAATCTATCCTCTCTATATCTTCACATTTAAGCTTTTAATCATCCACTTTATGATTAAAACTTATCAAATCTTCTCCTAATATAAAATATCGTCGACTGCTAAATAAAGGATTAACTAGCCTTTTGTTTTTGCAGATGTAGTCCTAGTCATGCAATCCTGTTACATGGAAACCATTGCACGACCCACTTAGGCTTCACCCTTCCCAAGAAATTTGATATATAATACCTTCTGCGAAATAATAGTCCATCAACATAAGTTGTCTTCTTCTAATATCCCCATTTGAGGAATAACCAACAATAGGTTCTAAATTATTTTCCAACTGTCTCTTCAACAAAATTTATATTTTTTCCCCATTGTTGATGAATGAAATTTGCATTGAACCTATTGCATGTTGGATGATTAGCCAAAACCAAATGAGGAATATTTTCTTATAAAGGGTTTGCAATAATAACACGTGCATAGTGTCCAATAACATTTTTCTTGAAAGAATCTGTTATGATATCATAACCTGCAACTCCCTCACCAATTGTCACCAAGAAATGTGATTGACATTGATGTCCTTCTTTATTACCACAAAAACCAACCAATGCATCACTTTTTGCTACCCACCTGACATTATTTTTGACAAAAGTTTCATCTTCAGCAAGGAACACAGGAATTGGTTCATCTATACCATATTTCATTTTATAAGAAGAATACACTTTTCATACTGCCTCAAAAAATTAGTCATGCTCCCCCAGGATGTATGCCAATGACTTTCTAACTTTCCTTAAAGTTATATAAATTGAAGGACCATGTAGATTCAAGCTAATAAAGATATGTAATCTAAGAACTCCTCGTCACTTGATCATCTCATAAAGGGATTTAGTGGATGTACTATAACTTCTCCCTCCTTTTAGATGCATCAGGCTGTGAAATATATCCTTGAAAAAATCCCAAACTACATCTTTACCCTGAAATTTTACTTGTCTATGTGCCTCACACACATCCTTACAAAACCTAAATAAATCCTTCCATTCTACTGACTCAAACAAATTCTCCTTTAGGGATATCATTTTGATAGAGAGTATAAAAACCTTTGTCTTTTCCTACCATAGGGCACACATTGTTGATCTTTGGCTAGTATTTGAACCCCCAAAAACCATTCTAAGTTCATTTGAGTGAAATAGTCTAGTCTTCTCCCTCTCCCTGTATCCCTCCCATGTCTTGTAGTGGCGCACCTTGATTCATGACATAAATCCATCCTAAAGTCATTATATTCTGGAATCATCTTACAAAAGTTGCATGTTAATGATTCAAACATGATCCCAATCTTATAAGACCTCTTGTAATAAATATGCCTATATGTGCCATCAATACGATATTTATTTCCCTCATAACATAGCATTATCTTGGTATGTTTCTCCATGGCCCATAACTTTCCATCTTGTTGATCATCTATTAGGACCTTTGTGTCTAATCTCTCCCCATTTCTATTTATATGTGAATACCGATACCCCCAACATTGCAGCATCAATGGTGATGAATGACCTTAAAAAGATGATAAAACAAATAATGTACAAATTCTAACAAATCATTTTCAAATAAATTCAAACTTGTCTAGTTGACATACCTAAAATAGAAGGATCTACACTTGTAGAACCCATATGTAGTACATATGGTGATGATGGGGCCAAGAACCTTGTCAAAATTTGTTGGGCCTTGTCATTGGTAGGCTTCTTCGGTCTCCCAATTGTGCCACTCCATAAAAAAAATGTATTGAATGTGAAGCCTAATCTATAATAGTGATGTGCTTCTTTGATTTCATGTGTTCACTTAGAGAATTGAAAATATTACAACTTGTTAGCACTAAAAAAAACCATTTCTTGCGTCATATACATTCCACTCTTACTTTTTTCTTATCCTCATAGCCTGCAAGTGTTTCTTCCACCACCTTGAACAAATTAGGCTCATGCATCTTTCCTAAAATCATCTAGAAGTTTAATTTATTGATCAATATCAAATCAATCACTAGTCACGGTTGCCTTCTTTTCTATGCTACTTGAATGATCTTCACTAGTTTCCTCCCTTAAAATGTGGCGTTGATGGGACATTGTTTTCATATGATTATTTATGAAGTTATAAATTGTTCACGTTGCCATGGATACTTCCTGTATTCCATAATCAATGCCACAAATTTCACAATGGATCTTTATTTTAGGTTCTCTCTTTTATAAATATACTATGACAGTAAGCTTCCCGTCCAAAAATTCTTACATTAAACTATTCACTCTTTGATTCCAAGATGACAATACATTAGGATCAACAACTGTAATTTGTTCCACTGGCTGAGATCCATCTCCAACTCTTTTTTGTTTATGCATACCTTCCTCCACAATCTCTCTATATTTTTGATGTCTTGGTCTACTTTTCACCATATTTGACTCCAGTGTTCAAACATCCACTATGTCATGTTTCTTATTAATGCCTATAAGTTGTATTGTAGATTTCCTTTTTGTTGTTTCTTTATATTTAAAGGATGCCCAAGCTCACTAATAAAATTGAATGGATATTCAATAAGATCATCATCTATAATTTTATGACGGATGTTAGAAAATGTACAACATTTTTGGCAAATGACTGTGCCAACTACGAAACTTTTTTCACCTATGACAATTACATATTCCATATTCACCATTGGATCATCTACATTTCAATCCACATGTACCTATCATTTGGCTAACTAATGGATAAAATTATAATAAAACAATTCAAACCACATGTACCTATCACATTCATTTCATTATTTCACAAAGTGCAAACTTTGTTTGTTGCAAAATAGTGAAGACATGAATATTTTGCAGGGTACAAATTTTGTTTGTTGCGAAATAGCAAAGACATCACTGTTTCGCAAGATGTATGTTTCACTATTGGATAATTGGTGAAGTTTAAATACAAAGAGACTCAAATTAACACATTCAGGTCCAATACAAATAAAAAAAATTACACATCTAGGTCATAGCAAGAATAGATAAAGCTGACAAACAAGTGGTCAGTGATAATCCTAAAGTATAGCCTGAACTGGTGAAGATAATCAAGGAAGATAGATAAGTAATCCCATACAGAGAACGTGAGGGATTTAGTTAAAGAATGGAAAAAAGGACTATTTGGGGAAGGGAAACAATACAATTCTATGACAATTTGGGATAGCTCCCATATGCTATAGTGGGTTCCCCTACACGTATCTAGATCATTCTCTAGAAATGCAGAGCATAGTTATCTGAACTGAATTGATTCAAATATGTTTTTAGCATGAGATAGAATTTATAATACATATATTCCTATAATGAGTGGACATTTAAGAAATTATGCTAAGATTTGTTCCCAATATTTTTGGCATGGATGAGATTCAAATTTCCTTGATTAGAGAAGAGACAAGAAAGACATTTTGTCTATAAAAGGAGCATTGAATACAAAGTTTTATATTGAATAAAAGTAGTTTATTGTGAGTTTATTAGGGGAGAATTATGGTAGGACAAGCTCACTTCAGTATATGTTGCAACTGTGGGGAGAACAACGTTTATAATAAGATGAGAATGATCTTCAAGCTCCAAGAAGAATCCCTATTGCCTGCAATCAAGTAGGTCATTGGGCCAATTTTATCAAGTCACTTCCACAATGGTGTCTTAGTAGAAATATTCCTTAGCACGGTGGTTTAATACTTTTTAGCATGTTACCAGGATTTAAGGATGGTGGGTGCATTGTTGCATGATGAGTATAAATATGTTGTTTTAGTGGTTATGATGCAAATAGAAATAGACCATAAAAACATTTATTGATAGACTTTTTGACACTCAAGATGTG
This sequence comes from Thuja plicata, assembly GCA_018584345.1. Taxonomy (NCBI): domain Eukaryota; kingdom Viridiplantae; phylum Streptophyta; class Pinopsida; order Cupressales; family Cupressaceae; genus Thuja; species Thuja plicata. Next base: position 607,911 of record MU223706.1, on the reverse strand, counting down.
GCCAAGAAGAAGAAATTTTCTCAAGCTTCAACTCCGTTTAGTGAAAGACTGGCCAATCTGGACATTACTCTATTTTCCAAATTTGTGGAAAATAATGGTGCTCTTTTCTCTACCTCTCATCTTGACAAGATCAATGTATTTGTTGATGGTTACCTTACCATAGCCAAATGGGTATGCTCACCTCAACCATCAATTGATACTATTTTTTCAAATTTAGATGTTGGACAACTAAAAGTAACATTAGACATAGAGGAAGAGGAATATGATCCAGATTGTGAGTCTCCTTATAGAAGCTATTGATGAGGCTTGTTCATCAAACCTGTAAGGGGGCTTGGTCAGATTGTAAGGGAGCTACCAACTTTGGTAGTTATCTATATAAATAAATGCAAAATCACCCAAATGCTCATGAATGGGTCAGTGGATAATATTCCTTCCAAAAGACCTTTGAATGCATTGAAAATAATAAAAATAGTCCATGATCCATGTGCAGAAGATGATGTATAGCACAAGAGACATCTTATATTGCATAAGGAAACAAGTCACATATGAAAATGAGTAAATGGAACCTATAAAGTTACAAGTTACAAATATAATATTGTGCACCTGTGATTGAAATTCATACATGGCTCTTGAAACTGTAAATGGCTTGAAGTTGCAGGTCCTTCCCCTTTGTTGCTAGTTTCCTTCCACTTTAAAATCTAGAAAATCAAAATAATTTTCTCGCTACTTAGCCATTTCCCAGGAAAGCTGTTTTCAAATTTTAGACTATCAATGATTTTTCTTGCTACTTCTTATGTGATTCTAGATATTCTTGAATTAAAAATACCTTTGAATATTGTATTCCTCTGTCATATTTAAAAGCCTCATTATCCCTATTATATGCCCAATAGATTGCATCATTTTTTTGGGATATAATATCCCCCAATATAAACACACATGATACGATATTACCTAGGCTAGTGAAGACCCCATGGATTACCCTTATTCAAAAGAACCCTCAATACAAAAATATGGTGAGCTGGACATAAGTCTCATGAAATGTGTCACGAAAGTAGATGTAAAAGAGGAAAAAGGAATTCTTGGAAATAAATTATTACAATGGTGTGACATTTGTTTTATAATAGTTAAGAGAAGACCAGTACTAGATCATTCAAAAGAGTTTTAACAAGGCCCTTTGTCCTATATGTAGCAGGTGATAGTCTAAGTATCATGGTTTAATGGCAAAAAAAAAGAATAAAGAATTTCAAATTCCTTCTAGCATTCAAATTGCATGTTATAGTAGTGTTGTAGAAGGCATTTCAAATGTCAAAATGAGGATAACAAAGATAGAGATAGTCTGAAAATTCTATGGAGAGGAAAACACTAGCAACAAATTCATTGGGAATAGTGATATAGATCGTAAAGCTTTCAAACCCATGGACAAGAATAACTTCCATAAAAGTGATTGTAATTTTAATAACAATCCACAAAGTTTTACGTTAGGCAAGAGCATAATGAATGAATTTATGATAGTTTTAGTAAAGGAAGGTAATAAAAAATAACATAGAAGTGTTAGTAATAACTACGAGGGGGGTGAATCAGTGGCCTAAAAAATTAATCCTTAAATCAAACCTTAAAACTTATAAACACAAACTATGCCTCTAGTTATCTTCTGTCCTACAAGATGAATGCCTTGAAATACTTATATCAATTTACTACTTGTCGGATTGCTTTGTAAAACCTTCTTCTGTATGTTTATCGATAAGCTGTCTTTCAATTTACCAAAACATAGTAAATAACTAGTGTATACCGATCAATGTAGAGTTACTTATGTGAAATGCAAAACAATAAAGAAATGAATCATACACATATAACATATGGATTTTTAACATGGAAAACCTGTTAAGGGAAAAACCATTGGCACCAGTACCCCAAATTTTCACTCTTCTAAAGTGACCTCGGTTAAGAGAAAACCTTGTTAAAGGTTACAAACACATTTTTAGGTGTGACCTTGTTAGAGGATTTAGATAGATAGTTTGTCACTTAGTATCTGGCATCTAATGCTACCATCCTTGATCAAACACTCACTTGGCTTGTCAATAGGTATCGGGTATATCTAATGCTACTTTGTATTATCAAACTTTTTGATACTCCTTGGGGCGTATCTCAATTATAGAAGACTGTTAAGTCCTTCTCGGTTAAGAGACTTGATGCTTCAATGGTCAAACTGAAACAGTAAAGTGATTTGTTCACACATACAACTTGAATTGTAGATTTTTAGATCTATTATAAGTGCATTACCTCTCTGATCAATATAATCAATTCAATACCTTTGCTCCACATTGTTCTGCTCTGTGATGTTGTTTCACTATTCATCAGTATCTGCAGAATCTAGCTCTTTCCTTAGCTTGTTGATCATGATTGAATGAAGACTTCCTTCTCCTTCAGATTCTCTTTAGCATATTTTTATTTTCTCTTCTTTTCTCTCCCAAATTCATAATGAATTAGGTTATATCTTAAATAGACATGATTTCACCATTTCTTGGCTTTCTTGATCTTGGCGTGTTCCACAATTCTTGCCAATAGATTTAAAGAAAAAATCCAGTTTTATCTCATTGAGATCTTCTTGCCAACTGGACACATCAGATTTAAATCAATTACTTATCTTCGGCTTTATCTGGTCGATTAAAACAATGATAAGTATCAGTTAAGTCTATATTTAGCTCTTTATAGCTACACATTTTGTCATTTCTAAACTCTATGTTCTATCGGTCAACACTTTAGTTAGTCATCGGTGATAACTCACTGTTCCATCAGTGTGACTTTAGTTGTCATTGGGATATCCATCCTTGTCTTTTCCATTGGGCAACACTAAAATTTTGTCCGTCGGGTTACACTATGTTTTTGCTCATCAAGAAACACTGTAAATTTGCTCGTTGAGAAACACTGGGACTTTTCTTGTCGGTAATGTTGTGCATTTTCTTGTCAGGTAACAATGTGACTTTTCTCTTTTACTCTAACCTAAATTTGGTCTATCGCAAATATGGACCCTATTTTCCCTAAGTGTGATCATACCCTCAATTTATGTCCAAACGACCCTGTTACTGCTTGGCATAGTTCTTTTAATCAATTTAATATCCTAGGTGATTTTTATCACTAATTTATATTAACTATTATAGCCATACAATTCAAATCAATTTTGACCAATCAAATCAAATCAAAATCAAACATGGCTATAGTATTT
>MU223706.1:574067-594843 GCA_018584345.1 Thuja plicata | reverse complement strand
TGAGAGAAAATAAGCCTTCATCTTAGGATCAAATAACATTGTTATGCTGTTAGATTCACTCTAGATTTATATTTCATCCATTATATCATGCTAGTTCTTTGTTTTTTATTCCATGTTTTAAAGCTAGATTGTATGCTTTTCATATTTTTAGCTTGTTTTTAATCAAATCCTTCATGCTAGGATAGTATTGGTCACTGATTTGGAGCATATTCTGAGGGCTAAATATGCAACTTATCATACTCTTTCTAGTTAGAAGGCAATAGGCCAATATTAGTGGTTTCTAACGTTTTAACTAACCATTTGAGGTAATGCAATGACCTATTGAGTGTTTGTGTCATTTTCAACAGGTACCCATTTACACACACAATTATATCAAGTTGACATCAATGATAATACAATACATTAACTGATTTAATGCCTTACATGATCATCAACGTAACATCTTCAAACATTCAATCAGTTACATGTCATCAATCTCTCCCTTTGGCATTGATGGAAACATACTACATTATCACTAATATAATATGAAATATAACAATTGAAGTTCATCAAACTACCAGTCTTGTGTACTATAACTAGTATAAATATTTGGTCCTCGGTAAGCTCTGATAACTTAGATTTGATTCTTGCAGCTTTCTTTCTGTATTCAATCCCTTCACTAGATAGATGTAAAATCTTTGTTTCTCTGATGTGATGTGTTCTCTCCCTATGTCAAATTCTCTCCCTTTGATTCTTCTCTTTTCTTTTGATGTCTCTTGTCAACAATTCTCTCCCTTTGAATACTGTGATGGATACAATCTCTTCTTGATGTTATAATCTCTCCTTGATGGATATATTCTCTCCCTGAGGTGATAATGTATAATCTCTCCCTTTGATAGCAATGCCAAATATTTTAATAGTAATGCCAAATGGATCCTTTCTATCCATAATATATTCCTTGAATTTCCCAATCCATCGATAATATAACAACTCTGGTTCTGGGAGTAAATAAATACCTTGTTGTGTATAAATGTATCTTTGAAGTATATCTCTTTGCTTGCATCAAAATGAATGGCATTCTAATAGTATGTAGGATGATGCAGCCTTCTAGTCATCTTAATGACCAGTAGACAAGGGTTTGACCCCTAGTGTTTTTCTCAAGTACTCAAATGCATCCTTGGGCAATGGCTTGGTGAAGATATCAGCTAATTATTCCTTTGATTGCACATACTTAAGTATCACCTCCTTTTCTTGAAATTGTTCTCTCAAATAATGATACTTTATGGAAATATGCTTTATTTTAGCATGCATGACTGGATTCTTGGAAATGTTTGTTGCACTGGTATTATCACATTAGATAATTACTGGTTCAAGAATTTGCATATGCATACCTTTCAATAACTGTTTGATCCATGTAATATTTGAGTAGTTTGCAACAGCAACAACATACTCTGCTTCTGGAGTAGACCGAGAGATGCATCCTTGCTTCTTGTTGATCCATGTGACAAGTCTGTCACCCATAAAGAATGCTCCTCCAGCTGTTCTCTTCTAGTCATTAATATTTCCAGCCCAATCAGCTTTGGTAAAGACCTTAAGTTCAAATTTGCCTTCTCTTTTATACCATAAGCCATATTCCTTGGTATTCTTCAGATATCTGAGGATTCTTTTCACAGCAGTCATATGTGATTCCCTGGGATTAGCAGAAAATATTGCAACTATTCCTACTGCATGTGCAATATCTAGTCTAGTATGTACAACATACATGAGGTTTCCAATCATTGATCTGTACAAAGTTTGATTTACCTCTGATGACTTGTCCTCCTTTTTCATCTTACATCTAGTTTCCATTGGTGTTCCAACTGGCTTAGATTCTTCCATCTTGAATATTTTAAGCACCTCCTTGATGTATTTGGATTGTGTAATGAAAATACCTTCATCTTGTTGCATCATCTATAGACTAAGAAAGAACTTGATCTCTCTAAACATGGACATCTCAAATTATTTTCTCATTTCATTTGGAAATGATTTTCATAGCATATCATTGCCTCTGAATATGATGTCATCAACAAATATTTCAGCAATCAAAATGTTAGCATCAGTATGTTCCTTCCAATACTTATGAGATAGGAATGAAGTCTTTCATACTAGGCTCTTAGTACTTGTTTCAATCCATACAAGGATTTGTGTAGTCTACATACCATGTTCCTCTTGTCTGGATCAACAAACCCTTCTGGTTTCTCAATGTATACCTCTTCCTCAAGTATTCCATTTAGGAATACAAACTTGAAATCCATCTGGTATACCTTGAATGCTTTATATGCAACATAAGCAATTAGTATTCTCACTCCTTCTACCCTAGCAACGAGTGCAAAGGTATCTCCATAGTCAAACCCTTCTTCTTGTGCATACCCCTTGCATACTAGGCTTGTTTTGTTTCTAGTGACTTCTCCATTCTCATTCAATTTATTCCTGAATATCCATTTTGTCCTGATGACATTCTTGTCATCTGGTCTTGGTACAAGTGTCCATGTCTTTTTTTTCTCTATCTACTCAATATCTTCATTCATAGAACTTATCCATTCATCATTATCAAGTGCAGCATTGATAAATTTTGGCTCAAAATCACAAATTAGACATCTTGTGTTTATAGACTTACTTCTGGTTCTCATACTAGCCTTCTTGTCTCAAATGATTTGGTTCTATGGATGGTTCATTCTGACATATCTGGAAAGTATAGGTTCAATCTTTTGTCTATCATCATCATTTTGTCCTTCATTCTATTCTCCATCACTTGGTACATCATCTTGAGCAATATCCTGATTGTCAGTATTTGCAGCCTGATGCTCGGGTGCAATGATCTGTTGCTTGGGAGATCTACATTGTTGGTCGGGTAGAGTGTCAAGTTATTCATTGTAAACAAACCTAATGTAGTCCTTTGGTTCTTTAGTGCTTTCCTTTTCATTCTTCTCTTCAAATTCATCTATCTTTACATTTTCACTTTCAACAATTTTGTTAGAGGCTTTATTGAGACATTTATAAGGCTTGCTCTTGGTGGAATACCCTAGAAAGATACCTTGATCACTTTTGCAATCAAATTTTCCATTTCTATCATCTTTTAAGATATAAAATTGACTACCAAAGATCTTGAAGTAACTTACATTGGGTGTGTGACCATACCAAAGCTTATAGGGTGTCTTTTTGGTGTCCTTCTTCAATTGTACTATGTTCAATGTGTAAACAGTAGTATTGATAGCTTCCCTCTAGAAGATTTGGATGATGCCTTTTTCTATCATCAGTGTCCTTGCACAATCAATAATGGATTTGTTCCTTCTTTCAACAATTCCATTTTTCTGTGGTGTTCTTGGTGTAGAGACCTGTCTTTTGATACCATTCTCATTGAAAAAGTTAGTGAATTCATCTAAAGTAAATTCCCCTCCTCTATCTGATCTTAAACATTTCAATTCCTTACCACTTTTCTTTTGTACCATTGCTTTGTACCATTTAAAGATCTTGAATGATTTTGATTTATCTTTTAGAAACATAACTGTCATCATCCTAGAAAATTCATCAACAAAGAGAATAAAATACTTATCTCCATAGTAGCTCTTTGTCCTGATTGGTCCACATAAATCAGTATGGACTAATTTTAGAATTGCATCAGATGTATGGATTTTTCTTTTGAAACTAGATATTGTCATCTTACCTTTTTGACAATTTTTGCACATGATATTGTCAGGCTTGTTCATCATCGGTAAGCCTCTTACATTTCTCTTTTCTCTTATCTTTATCATGTTGTCAAAGTTCACATGACACAATCTTTTGTGCCATAACCATATGTCTTCGTTTGTAGCCATCAAACAAGTGGTGTCAATATCATTCAGATAGAATAAGTTACCTTTTGTCTGCTCACAGGTACCAATAAGACTTCCTAATTTATTGAAGATCTTTTCCTTCTTATTTTCAAATGCTACTCTATTACCTAAATTATTCAACTAAGAAACACTCAATAGATTATAATTCAATCCTTTCACCCAATAAGCATATTCACATTTTATCTGGTTATTCAACATTATGGTTCCTCTACCTTCAACTGGACAAGGTGTATCATTACCCATTCTTACTGAACCACCATTATTATTAAAAAGTCTCAAACTTTTTCTTTTCACTAGCCATATGGTGAGTGAAGCCACTATCTATGATCCAGACATCAATTTTACTAACTTTAGATATGAGTGTAGTTTCTACATACCTTTCTTCATCATCAACTGAATCATCTTTTACTGCCACAAACACCATCTCGATGTCTTCATCAGATTTAGTGTCAGTATCTTCATATTTTCATTTAGCTAGGTAACTGGCTTTCTTTCCTTTGTCCTTGTAGTCTCGGGTATCTCTTCTTTATGATTGTTGGTAGCTTTTGTAATCACCTCTGTCAGATTTCTTCTCAAATGATCTGTCATTACTTCTGTCATCTTTTCTTATGTTAGGACATCTTGCAGCAAAGTGTACAATCTCTTTACAATAAAAAAAAATAAGTGGTAATTTACCTTTGTATTTACCTTTGCCTCTCTACATTCTTCTAGCCATAAAAGCTTCAATTTCATCAAGATCTTCTTCTTCACTTTCACTTTCACTATCACTATCTTTTCTCATAGTGTGTTTATGACTTGATTTACTTATTCTCATAGAATTTTTGAATGCATACTCTATGTTTGTTAAGACACTATTATCAAAGTCATTCATCTCAAATGAAATCAGTCTTCCAATCAAACTATCTAGAGTAACATTTTTATTTGCTGCTACTCTCATTTCTTGTATGACAGATACTCTAATAGAATAAGTTGGCAGTAAGGTTCTTAGAATTTCACTTACCACTATATCTTCTTCTATTACACCTCCAACTCATTGGATAGCATTGAATACCTCTTTGATTCTTGTGTTGTACTGTGTGATGTTTTCTGCTTCTTTCATTTTGAGATCATCAAACTTTCCTCTAAGGATTTTTTCCTTGGCTCTCAAAACATTCTTATCACCACCATGTACAAGCATCATTTTGTCCCACATCTACTTTGTAGTTTTGCAGGTTTTAACATCTTCAAATTTAGCATTAGAGAGTGAGGAAGCAAGCTCTATCATTATCTAGTTGTGCTCATTTTTTTCTCTCATTTGTTCAACTTTGGGCGCACCTGTGGGAAACACATATTTAGTATCTAAGTATTAAGTAACATCATTTCCAATACCTAATAAGTGGAGTCTTATTCTTCTTTTCCATGAAGCAAAATTGTCTTTGTTCAGCTTGGGAACATCTCATATGTTAATCTTGTCATCTTTAGCTTAGGTATTGAAACGTTCCTTCTAATAACACAATCTCTGATACCAATTTTTAGTAATAACTGAGAGCGGGGGGGGGGGTGAATCAGTGGCCTCAAAAATTAATCCTTAAATCAACCCTTAAAACTTATAAGAACAAATTATGCCTCTACTTATCTTCTATCCTATAAGATGAATGCCTTGAAATACTTATATCAATTTACTACTTATCGGATTTCTTTGTAAAACCTTCTTCTGTATTTTTACCGATAAGCAGTCTTTCAATTTATCAAAACACAGTAAATAGCTATTGTATACCGATCAATGCAGAGTTACTTATGTGAAATGCAAAAGAATAAAGAAATGAATCATACACATATAACACATGGATTATTAACATGGAAACCCTGTTAAGGGAAAAACCACTAGGACCGGTACCCCAAATTTTCACTCTTCTAAAGTGACCTCGGTTAAGAGCCAACCCTATTAAAGGTTACAAACACACTATTAGGTGTGACCTTGTTAGAGGATTTAGATAGATAGTTTGTAACTTAGTATCTAACATCTAATGCTACTATCCTTGATCAAACACTCACTTGGCCTATCAATAGGTATTGAGCATATCCAATGCTACTTTGTATGATCAAACTTTTTGATACTCCTTGGGATGTATCTCAATTATAGAAGATTGTTAAGTCCTGCTCGGTTAAGAGACTTGATGCTTCAATGGTTGAAATAAAATAGTAAAGTGATCTGTTCACACATACAACTTTAATTGTAGATTTTTAGATCTATTGTAAGTGCATTACCTCTCTGATCAATATAATCAATTCAATACCTTTGCTCCACACTGTTCTTCTCTATGCTATTTTTTCATTGTTAGTCGGTATCTACAGAATCTATCTCTTTCCTTAGTTTGTTGATTAGGACTGAATGAAGACTTTCTTCTCCTTCAGATTCTCTTTAGCATTGTTTTCTTTTCTCTTCTTTTCTCCCCCAGATCCGTAATGAATTAGGTTGTCTCTTAAATAGACATGATTTCACCATTTCTTGGCTTTCTTGATCTTGGCGTGTTCCATAATTCTTGCTAATAGATTTAAATCAAAAATCCATTTTTATCTCATTGAGATCTTCTTTCCAACTGGACACATTAGCTTTAAATCAATTATTTATCTCCGGCCTTATCTGTTCAATTAAAACAATGATAAGTATCAGTTAATTCTATATTTAGCTCTTGACAGCTAAGAATTTTGTTGTTTCTAAACTCTTTGTTCTGTCAGTCAACACTTTAGTTAGTCATCGTTGATAACTGACTGTTCTGTCAGTGTGACTTCAGTTGTCATCGAGATCTCCTTCCTTGTCTTTTCCATCAGGACACACTGAAATTTTTTCTGTCGGGTTACACTATGCTTTCACTCGTCAAGAAACACTATGACTTTGCTCGTCAGGAAACACTGTGACTTTTCTCATCAGTAATGCTATGCATTTTCTCATCGGGTAACACTATGACTTTTCTCTTTTACTCTGACCATCAGTGTGCACCCTGTTGGTGTATGCAATCACTTTGTGAATACTTGACTTATATGCATTACTGATACGATAGCCTTTGATTCATTGGTTCTTCAAAGTCTTTAGCAGTATATACATGACCATAGAGATTATATCAAGTTGACATCAATGAAAATACAATACATTAACTTATTTAATGCCTTGCATGATCATCAACTTAACATCTTCAAACATTCAATCAGTTACATGTCATCAAGAAGATGTCAAGCCATGAGAAGAAAATGACAATAGGAAAAAGGGAAAGGTGTAATTATATTTTCTTGTTCTTTAATAAATAAAAAGTCATAAATCATTGAAGACAATAACAGAGGGTAAGGACAGTGCATAAAGATAAACATTAGAAGGTCATCTTTTAAGAAACATAAGAGATCTCATGGAGAAGCCATGACAATTTGAGGAAAGAGCTTTCAGGAGTTACCTATCACCAAATAGAAATGCAAGAAGTAATCAAAGAGGTTTATTTAAGACATAAAGTGAATTGAGAGACCATCCTATGCCTTCAAAATCTTAAGTTAGACTCCTAGTCATACTCAAAAGACTCCTATTTCACACAACTAGTTGAGGGCATCATGTGAATACTCAAGAGTAGTTGGGAACCTAAAAGTGGGTTTTTATGTCACAACCAATATTTTTTATATGCACTCCATATGGGTGAAGAATCAAATCAAGGGAGTCTTCAGAGTAAACACAACTAGTTTCTATAGGTTTTGAAACATTTTTATGGGCTTTTCAAAGTTGCATGATGAAAGAAGATATCATCATGAAATTGGAAGCATTATTCAAAGATATACACAATCAATAGGAGCTAATTATGAGGACCTCTTTGAGTTTAATGTGGAGTTTAATTTTAAATACATCTTTAGTTTCATCTTTTACTTAGAAGAGAGACTTCTTTCTCTAAGTCTTTCTTGTGTAATCTCTTTAGAGTTAGCTCTTTTCACTAGTACATTTGACTGAAACAATCGACTAACATTTCCCACCAAAAATTAAAATGGTTTTTCTTGGTCGGTTTATTGAAGGAAAAATTTGAATTTTTTAAAACCATATTGGTCATATTTTGTCTATGCAAATGTATATTGTCTTGGGCTTGGTTAGGGTTACAAAGAAGGTTTTATCCTCTGCTAAATTTCTCACTTTTTATGCATGGTTCATAGATCCAATGATCTCTGGCCTAAAACCCTAAGTCTCTATGAAAAATATGCTTTAAATGATGAAAATCCTACTATGTCTTGCAAAGTCTTAAACCCTAAATTTAAAATTTCTATCCCTTGGTAATAAAATGCTTCGAAACCTTCATGATATGTTATAAAACCAAGTTACCTTTTTCAGTCACTTAAAAATCATTCACCCATGTGTTTATTTGTTATGTCTGAATGGGGCCGTCCCTTTTATCTTTTCCTAAGTCTTAGTGGGGTGATCTTTTAATTTATTTTCCTAAGTCCTAAGCCCCATTAAACTTTATGTGCTATCTCTCGTGCATGTATTGTTTAATCCAATGGTGGGCACCATTCCTTAATGAGAAAGATGAAGCCTTTTAATGATCAAGGCATCATGCCTAGCTAACACGTGGTGGATGGCAGGATCGGGTTTGCATAAAGGTGAAGGGTTAAAGACATGTCAACTTCAAAGAGGATCAATGGTAGGCGTAAAGCCTTAATCAAAAGATGCAGTCAATCTAACCATTAAGCCATTACGCACTTGCAACATGTGTCCTAGGTGGGTCCATCTCAACGAAAAGGTAATTAAGGTAAAAGGCTATCAAGTTAGATTTGATCCAACGGTTGGCATAAATACTTGAAGCCAAGATGAATTAAATCTATCCTTTAAGCCATTAATCCTGTGCGACACATGGCACATGGTGGGACTAGCACAATGGTGAGGAAGAAGTTAAAAGATAAGCACTTAAAGTTAATCTGACGGTTGACTTAATGACTTAAAGAAAAGATGCAATTGATCTAGTGTTTAAGCCATTAAGATATGTGGCCATGTGTCCCAGGTGGGTCATGTTCTCTGCAAATGGTAAAGTAAAGTTCAATTAAGTTGAAGAAGATCTGATGGTCATCTTAAAGGCTTAAAGCAGAGATGTGGTTGATCTAATATTCAAGCCATTAAGCCAATGTGATAGGTTTCCTATCTAAATTTGTGGGACCTGTAGTTTGAAGCCAAGGGTGAGATTAAAGTGCAATATAGTTACTTTTGATTGGACACTCATCTTAATGGCTCAAAGACAAAGATGAATGTTTATAGTGTTTAAGCCATTACGCCTACATGTCATCTATCCAAGATTAGATCTTAAAGACTGGGTGACTTAAATAAGATCTACGACTGTGTTTTAAAGAGATAGAAAGTTCAAATCTGGGCCATTGATGCTGATTTTTGCACCACTTGTGACTGTTTTAACCAACTTTTAAAATTTCAAATGCAGTCTATAGGGTTTTCAAGCGGTGGATTATGTCTTATGTTACAAATTAGTAAAAAAGTGAGTTTGATCTTCTGGGCCAAATTTTTACAGCCATTGGATGTAGTATGGAAGAGAAATTGGTGTGTCTAAATGCATTTAAGAGAATATTATCTTCTTAGGGTTTCTATTAGCTTGTAAAACAATATTTAAACCCTTGGGCATATCCTGTTCCATTCTTCACACTAAAGGGGGAACTATTTTAGAGTTTTATAATTTAGATTGGATCAGATTTTCAAGAACATGAGCTTTCCCAGAAAATATAATTGACTTCCTGCAAATCTGAAGGTTAAAGTTCCTAAGATCATTAATGCAGACAATAAATTTCATCTGTTATTCTGTTTATAGGGCATGGTTCTTTAGCTTCCCAAGGTAGATGGCAGTTGAATCATATTTTCTTCCCACCATGGAATGTTTTACAAGAATGGATGACAGAGCTTCTTGATAGTTGAAATGATTTAATATTCTTTGTCATGTAATAATTTAATATTTGTAACCATAACCCTAATTAGATCTGAATCTTGTTGCAGTCCTTGTTTCTATAAAAGGACTTCTAGGATCATTTTTTAGGTACGGAAATTTTATGCCACAAAAGCTAGTAATAGTTCTGCATATTTTTCTCAAGTCTATTAGTGGTCTCTTTGGTTCTTATTTCATTTGTACTTGATTGATTTAACTAAAAACCTATCTCTCTACCCTATTCTCAAATAGGGTATTCAATAGGCCTCTTCTCTAACCTATCTAGGGTTCTTTACTAGCCCTAACTTACAAGGATACTTTCCCCAAGTTCCTTCTCCAATTTAGGTTGAGTACACCAGCAAAGAATTCAAACTACACATCACTTAGCCATAGTGCTCTTCCTGCACCATCTTCACTATTTGACCTATAAGGTTCAATATCACAACAATATGAAGAGATAAGATTCAAATTAGGTCAATTGGATCCAATACAAGTTTTAACCACACTTCTTGCAATAGAACTCTAATCGAGTTCAAGATTTTCCTTCTAAAACACCCAAATAGGGATACAAGCAATTAGGCCTAATTGGTCACCTTTTTTCTTATAACTTCAAACACTCCCAAAAAAGTAACCAAAAAAACTCCACTTTGAGACACCCTTTATGGAACCCTTCAATATTTTAGTGGGTTTAACTCCCCAAACTGTCCGTACAATAGGTTGCTATAAACATGCCTAAAATTTAGGATTTCAAGACAATAGGACTGTCTGCACAAAGATTTCATTTCTTGGTACTTAAAAATATTCACCCAAAATTCTCCTTAAAGTTGGGGCTCCTTCACACACCCCTTTACCTCTCCACAATCTCAAGTTGAAGCATTCAATGCATTCAACCCATTGTAAACCATTTGCAATGCTTTGCAACCCCTAGCCATGCACCACAAGCTTGCCTAGGGCATCAATGAAAAATGGAAAACAAGATTTCCAGGGCCCCTCCTTCTGTAAACATATAGTACATGGATTCACCTCACACATTCCAAGATCCCATATAATATCTATGGTGGAATGATGAGTTATGACCCCATTTGCATAGCCTGCCTAGTTTAGCCCAGTGACGGGGCTTAAACAAAATAGATTTACAAAAATAACTAGACCAACACAAAATGCTAATATAACACCACACAAAATCTCAAAATTAACTATGCTAACATATTCATGAATTACAGAAAGCAATCTAATCCATTAAAACATAAAATGCTCATAAATTGATGAATTGCAATTGTTTCTTCAATTATACGATACGTACAAAAACTTTACAAAATCAACCAACCCCTTGCCAAGGTAAAGAGAGGAATTATATAGTTGACCAAATCCCCATCTTATTAGTTTTAGACAGTTAAGAAATCACTTTTCTCAAAAATGCAATCATGCAACAAATGTTGTCAATGTTGTCAATGACAACATTGACAACTTTTACAACTTTTTGTGTTTTTCTTTCAAACTTGGTCAAAAGCTCATAAAACTTAACCAAAATCCTCTCTAAGGTATTTAAACATAAAATAGGTCTTCCAATTTCTCCCTTTCCCAATTTGACATCAAAATGTAGAAATACACCATTTTGTCACCATATTGGCAATATGTACTCAACTAGACAAATGTGGACAAAACTTACAAATAAGGTCACTAAGGACCTAATAAGGCCTCCTAATCTAACTCACCACACTCTAGGATCCATCTAATCCCCTTATTGCAATAGTGGTTTGGCTAGGACCACTACAAGCCAAAAACACATAAGAAGCCCTATGTTACCTTTTAGCCCTACCTAGGTGCTCCTGCACCATACTCCCCCACAAAAAAAAGTCATGTCAGGCCTATGGATAAAATGTCTTCAAATATGCCCACCTTCTTGAAATTTGTCTCTACAATCCATGTTTCTTCTGACTCATGCCTATTCCTCCACTTGATAAGGTTCTCCATGTACACCTTTTGTTGTGTAGTCTTCTGAACTCTAGAATCCAGTACCCTTTCTACCTCTAGCTTTGGTTTCGAAGGTAACATAGTGGATGCCACATCACTACTGACCCCTTGATTTCTTTGACCTATCTCAACTATTGGCCCTTTGAACTTGATCAAGTCTTGGACATTAAAAAGAAGAGATATGCTTAAATTTTATGGTAAGTCTATTTTATAAGCATTAGCCCCATATTTGGCTATGATTTTGCAAGGTCCCACCCTCTTCATTTGAGGTTTAGTAGGTACACCTTTTCTGCAATCTACATTTGTTCAAGTGAACCATCACCTAATCACCTACCTCAAACAAAATGTTTTTTCTCTTCTCATCTACTTTGGCCTTCAAATTTTGTGTACTGTCTTGTATGGTCTTTTTGACTTGATCTTGGATCTCCTTCATGGTTTGAGTGAAGTCCTAAGCATGACCACTCCTATAATCCATGCCACAATGATCCCTAAGCTCACACACACACCCTAGGTGTATTCCATAAATAATTTCAAATGAGATTCTCCCTGTCATTTTTTTCTTACTGTCATTGTATGCATACTCTTCTTGGGGAATGACCACATCCCATGTCTGACCATACTCCCTAGTTAGGCACCTCAACAAGTTACCCAACACTCTATTTACTACCTCATTTTGGCCATCAATCTGAGGGTGGTATAAGCTGAACCAAAAGACAAGTTGGTTCCCAATCTATTCCACAAAGTTTTCCAGAAGTGGCTCATGAATTTCACATCCCTATCTAAAACAATACTCAAAGGTAGACCATGGATCCTCACAATCTCCTTAAATAACAAATATGCTATATGGATAACATCATGAGTAGTCTTGCAGGGTATGTGTTGGTGCTATTTCTTGTCTAAAATGTGCCTTGTAATTTTAATAGGGTCTCCTATCATTAATAGTGTCAAGGGCCTTGAAATTGAGGTTCAAATTGTTTTTATGCCTCTACATAGTACCTCAAACCCTTAACCTAGTTGAAATTTTGTGGAAAATGACCAAAAAACCCTAAATGCCTCAGCCGGGTCTGTTTTCATGTTACTTTTTCAGTCACTTAAATCACCTTAAGTCATGTGTCCATGTTAAATGGGTTGCTTTTTACAAAAGACTATGATTCCTAACCGTTTTAATATTTCCTAAGTTTCGCTGCGAAAAGTCCCTTTTACATCATCACCTTATGTATCAAGCAAGTCAGGAAAGATCGGATGGTTCGCTTAATCGCTTATACTCAAGATGCATGAAATCTAACAATTAAGCGATTAAGCGATGGTGACGCCTGTCCTTGGTGGGGCCAAACATATTAAGAAAGTCCTCAGTTAAAAGGTGAGCAACTATGAAAAGATCGGATAGCGTGCTTAATCACTTAATCAGAACATGCTCGACATCTAGCAGTTAAGTGATTAAGCAAAGATGATGCATGTCCTTGGTGGGGCCACCAGTCATAAAGGTGTTCTATTAAATAGTGCACAAGTTTGAAAATATTGAATGGCTCGCTTAATCGCTTAAAGGAAAAGTGCACGAAATCTAACAAGTAAGCGATTAAGCGGAGGAGACACTTGTCCAGAAAAGAGTGTGGGTCCAGTTACAGATGAGTGTAAAAGGTGTTAAGGCTTAGAAAGATCTGATGGTAGGCTTAATCACTTATACTCAAGATGCTCGACATCTAACAAGTAATCGATTAAGCGGTGATGAAATCTGGCAGTTGGTGGGCCCAGGCATTCAAAGCTGACGAGAGTTTAAACTTCAGTTAAGTTGTTCCATATCTAATGGCTCGCTTAATCGCTTAAAGGAAAAGTGCTTGACATCTAATGAGTAAGAGATTAAGCAATGATGACATGTGTCCTCAATAGATAGTTGTCCCCACGAAAATAAGATAGCTGTCTGATGCAAAGGATGATGCCCAGAATCGACGGTTTAAATTCAAAACTGATAAAACAAGTTGTAGAGAGTCATTAAGCCGCAAAATTGAAGCTGGTGAATTAATTACAGAATGTGTGACAACTCAAATTCAATTTGAAAGACTGATTTGATTGAGGCCATAAATTGATTAAGTTGACTATAGTCTCAATGATTCACCAAAACCATTTGAGCAAAGATAGAATTGCGAAGAAAATCATCTTCACGTGACTTCTGTGAAAAATGGGTAAGCTCACTAATTCACTAGCATTCCAATTGAGATAGAATTTGCAGTTTAGAAAAGTTTTAGAGATTTTGTTTCAGAACCCAATTCCAGTATTGATAGAAAATCCTTAGAATGGCCCCTAGAATCGAAATCTCTAGAGAAGTTGATTGCTAGAAGAGAAATGTCAGGGAAGAATTATTGCAACAATTACCACCATCCTCAGGGGATGCCACACAAGCTAAAAAAGTAGTTCCACAACATCCTCGCTTAAGAATTGGGGAAGGGTTATATGATTCAGGTAGGTGGGCGAAAGATGCTATTACTAGTTTTGATGACCTTACTCTATTCAGAACAACCTATAGTCAAAGGAATGCCTCTACCCCGGACTGCAATATTTGGGAACTAGATGTGGGCAAACTGATAGCACCCAATGTGTTCATGGATACTGATTTATTTACATTAATCATGAACACTTATGATAAGGTGGCTAGGGTTGTTAGGGACACCTGGGGAAACAAGATATTAACTGTATCAACTAATGAAATCAGAAGGATTTTCAAGATGACTGACACCTCCCAAAATATGGATGATATTGATCTTGAGTACTTCAAAGAAACATACAATAACCAAAGAGACTATTATAGGGGTGAAGTAGTGAAGGGGTATGCCAACAAAATAGGAGACTTGGTTTTAATAGGGCCTAGAACCCCGAAACCCTTCAAGTTAGATCTTTTCAATGGCAAGGCCAAAAAAATGTACAGTGCTCTGTGCAATGTCTTGGGAGTGGATGAAGAGGGGGCAATGCCTATCCAAATAATGTTAATGGTTGTTCAGATTCTATATCCTTACTTGTTAGTAGTGTTTGATTATGCATCTTATATTGCTCAGGAGATGCATGATGGTTTGTCAGGGATCTAAGATGGAAACATACAGAAACCAATGGGTTGGTATTCCCTCATGATGCATATGTTCTTATTTAACAGTGCAAACTTCTTTGAGGAAGAAATGAAATTGAAAAAATTCCAAGATGGTAAAGAATTGTCTGTTCAAATGTGGAGAGCAGACTTGTCCTCGGACAGGAAGAGTGCTAGTTATGTGTATTTTGACAAAGTTTTTGCAACTAGACTTAAGTCATTGCTGAGTAACTAGAATGCTAGGGTTCATAATGAAATGATGAGGCTTTTGAGGCCTATGGAGTATGCCCTAGAGTTAAAAATTTCTCATAATTGGGGAGATCTAATCTTATACCCTTTTTCCACAATAATTAGGGTTTATGGTTTTAGGGGTACCCCTTATGTGCTACCTTACAGAGTCCCACTCAAGATTGGAATGGCAGAGATTATAAGGAAATTAGGTGGGTTACAAGAAGAAGATTTGACCGGGAAGATGAAGGGAACCCTCACCAGAACCCATCACTTTATCATAACAAAAGCTGGGTGGACACAGTTCGATAGATATTTTGAGCCCTATCATTTAGCCACTTCTGTGTCTAGATGTGCAGATAATGAGGATTTCATCATGGGCATGTTTAGGAAAATGACTAATTGCATAATATTAAAGCATCAATTCAATTACCCAAAGGATATCATCAAGAACATTTTTGACCTAGATGATCAAGAAATTAGGAAAGAAAAATGGATGGCATATAAGAAATCTTTTGACTTTGTCTAGAATATTGACAAGACTTATGATCCTTTAAAGGATTTTTTCCCATGGTCTTACAAAAATGATTATCTAAAGAATATTTTTGAGGGAATAATGAAAAATCTAAATGAGAAGAGGCAGAGAGCAGTTGAGAGTTATCCAGAAAAGGATCTTGCTATTTTGAATAAATTTCCACAGAGCAGAATAGTTCCACCAGGGAACTATGTAGTGTATAAGAGAAGAGGATATACCACTGTTGCTCCCAAAGTTGAAAAGTCCCTTCAACATAAGGGAAAGAGGCCAATAGATACTGATGTTCAAGAGGTGCCCTCTCTCAAGAGGCAAAGGGTGGAAATGAAAGAATAGGGAAGTGAATTGTATTCTCCTTCCCAATCCTCCATGCAGTATGATGACCAGACCATTGCTGAACAGCTGGTCAAAATGGGGAATGCTAGTGAAGTGGTTGTTACCACTCAAGAACTACAAGAAGGGATGCCAGAGGCACCAATACATACAACATCTAACCTCACAGTGGCAGAATTTGTTGGTAGGAAATTAGATCCTGTGACCAAACAAGCCAGTGATGAATTCTTGTCTGATGATAGTTTCATGAAAACTAGGGCTTTTATTCAATTCCTATAGAGGTGCCATATCAATGAGTACAATAATAAGTTCTAGAAGATGATAGAAGCTCAACCCAATTCTACCAAGGAGGATATAGAGAAAGAAGTTAAGCAGGAAATGATATCAAAATTTGATAAAATTACTCCTGAAGAGGGAAGACAGATGGTCAAAAGGCAGGGAGTTCTCATATTTCCACAATGGGACCTAGCTAATGCAATAGTTTTTGATGCTATAAGGAAACAAGATAAACCTATGAGCACTACTGGGGTATCAATTGGTGCCCAGTTTAGTGAGGATCATGCAACTTTGGCAATCTGGTCGCTAAAGAAAAAGGACAAGAGGAGAATAAGAAAAGATGATGAGATTGAAGACACAGGCAGTCGAATTGTGAAGAGGGTTACAGATACATCAGGAACTGAAGCGGTTAACATTGTTGTACAAGCAGCCAGTTTAAGCTTAAAAGTGTAAGAAAAAGAAACAGAAGCCTATGCTAGCTTGAATGAAAAATATAAGCTTGTGCTCAAAGCTTATAATGAAGAGAAGGTTAAATCCTTGATGAAAGACAATAGAATTGCAGTGTTGAAAGGTAAGCAAAAGGTCCAATTTATTCCCAAAGGGATGATCACTTAGGAATGTCATCAGCACTCTTCCTCAAGTCCTTTTATAGCATATCCCCCATCACCTACACCTCTAATTCCTACTACTCAAGAGGCCATTGATGCCAAAAGAGCGGAGTTGGAGGCTAAGAAGAATAGGTTAATCAATGAAAGAACATTGTTGGAAGAAGAGGGTAAAAGGGATCTTTAGGATTCCCCAACATACAAAGAGGCTAATGAGCTAGTAAATAAAAAATGTTGTAATCAAATATTCTCCAACCTCCAAAGGTGTGCCAGTGAGGTCAACCAGTCTAACCTCTACCTATTGGGAAAGAAGATTGCAAGCATCATCAACAAATATGAGGATGAAAAAGAACAATGGAATTTGATAGTAGGTAAATGGAAAGGGAAGGAAGCCCATGTTAAATCTTTCAATTCCCTCTCAAAAGAACAAAATAATATTGATATTATCTCGACAAGCACTCATAAGTGTCTCAAATTGATGGTCAATTTAGACACCAAGAGGAACATGGTCATGAAGAAGACCACAACTCTACGGGGAGAATTTTCCAAGGATAGATATGATATGTATCCCAATATGTTCAAAGAAGATGGGAACATAAAGAATGAATCCCTATCGCTGAGGCAGTTAAATGAAGCACTGACTAGTAGGAAAAAAAGTATTGTCACATTGGAAAATACTGGATGGTTTGTGTTGACTATAGATATTTTGAATAAATCCAAGGCATTCTTTGAATCTTGGGAGGCTAAAGTTGAGAAGGATAACGGTGATTGGGAGGAGTTCAATAGCCGAAAAGATGAAGTTCTCAATTTCAGTTGGTTGTGTGATAAGGTGTTCACTACATGGGTCAACAAATATGGTATAGTTACCCCGGTGGCATGAGACAGTAAATATGAAGGGGACAGCTAACACCAACGAGGTTGAGCGAGTGAAGAAAATAAGATATTGGGGCTTCTATACCAACAAGAGAACAAAATCCAGAAGGCAAAGACCCAACTACCTCGAAGAAACTTCAAGCATTCAGGTGGTCAGAAGACAAAAGATTACTTGGATCATAACAAAACTTGTTATTCCCCTCCACCTAAAGTTTTGTCTCTTCTTAAGATTGTATTTTGTCCTTTAGCCCAGTCCTCTGTAGCTTATTGCATCCTTATTTTCCAAAAGGATTCCAAGATGACTGTGGCTGGCTATAAGTATCAAGTTGTAATATTGTAATAAGGATGGTAAAAATAAGACTACAAGGCAGATTACTTAATTGTGTCTGACTATTGGTTTTGAGTCTTTGTGAATGTACTGATATTCAAATCTATATTAATAAAATACAATGGAATCTCCATTTTGATATCTATGATGTATTCTTGCATTTAGTATTAATTCTTGTGTGTTCAATTTGCAAGGCACTCTGAATATACTAGTTATAAGGTTGTCATGTTCTTGTCTATGAGTTGCTTTCAAGGAAAGTTTTAAATCTTGTAGATGATTGTAGAGGATTAGGGTTTATGCAGGGATTTGATACAAGGGTGTGAGGATGAGAGGATAGTTTGTAAGGCATTCTATCTGGGGTTCATTTGTATTTCTATTGATTATTTTTAGTATAAGTATTCTTTGTTTTAACTCTATCACCCATGATTAGGCACTGGTCATAAATGCTGACAAGTGGTTGTTATCATCAAATTCAAATTCAATCAATCTTTATACTCATATTATTTCAAGTACATGTCTAGTTAATTGTATTTAGTACAATTCATCTTTGTGATTCCTTGAAGAGTGAGTCAATAGGTTAACCTTCCTAGGCCTAAATGGCATAAAAAGAAGAAGGATCTCCAGTCCTTAATCCACTAATTAAAACTGTTGAAAGCTGATACTCTGTCAAAGGTGTACCCATCTGGGTGTGTGGAGCCCAAAGTGTAGAAGGATTTTCTATCCTTGTTAATTATCCCTTTTTCCTTGTGAGAATCTAACTTGGGTATAAGAGAGTCTGGCATTTATTGTCATTATAATCAATTCTGCAAGAAAAAGAGCTATCAAATTGGCGACTCTGCTGGGGAATCTTGTAATGTTCTCGGAGTCATGATCATGAGAGCATTTGTCCTTACAATATTGAGAATCAGTTTGTTCTTCCTTATAATCATTAGAGCAATTTTATTTTGCTTATCTGTTGTGGTGCATTGTCTGAAGGTTCTGATTCTGAAGATGATACAAATTTTGTCTCGGTTGCAATAGTTGATAACTCTAAAATATCTGATATGATCCCTTTTCTATTTTTAAGAGGAAATCCGCTAAATGCAAAAGATTTTTAGTTACAGGCAGTGAAAGATCATTTTTTTCAAGTTACCAGGTGAAGAATTATCAAGCTTAATATATCTGCAAAAATCTGCTATTTGCTTATTTTTTATAAGGTGATATCTGAGATAGGACAAAGTGTTTGAGCTCTATATATATTAATCCTCTAAAAAGAGGTGGTGACTCTAACTTCTATGTAGTCCAGTATTGCATAGTGAAATATTTTTTTGTTTTGAAAGATGAGCAGACAAAGAAATACCAGGTTGTATTCCAGATTGAATCTTGAAAAGGATCTTGGAGAGGAGCTGCATACGCCTCAAAGGAAATAATGGTCCAAAAGAGGGGCATCTAAACATGATTCCCAACATGCCTCTGAAAGAAAAATGGATATTCCCATTTCAGAAATGAAGTCTTCTTCATCTGAAGATGCAGAACCTGTGGGACCAGTCGATGCTTATAGAGCTAATACCAATTTTGATCCCTTTAGAGATGGAGAAAATACTAACATAGGGTTCTTTCCTATAGAAGAAAATCTTGCTCCACCAGAAGAGACTTCTGCTGCTGAAACAACATCATATGATTCTGATAAGTTGCAAGATGAGGTTGTGGCTTTAAAAAGAAAAAAGAAAGAACAAGAAAAGGAAATAGCTGAAGCAAGGGAAAAATGTGAGCAAAGGATATATGATCTATTATTGGAAAGAGAAGAACTCTTAGCTGAGACTAGAAGAAATGACCTTAAGGCTAAAAGCTTGAATCAAGAAGTCAAAGGTCTGGATCCAGAATTGTTTGCTGCCCTTAATGATGAGAGAAACAAAACCCTGAATAAAATCTCAAATCCTGACAAGGACGAGTTTGAGAAGGAAGGACTTGTAATTAGGTAGTTGTTCCCATATGAGAATGAACTAAATGTGAAAGTCAAAGCAACAACTAAAGATGCCCCTGACAAATGTAAACAAAAGGTTGTTGGTATCAACATAAATGAGCCTGTGCAGAAAGTTTCTAACCCTAAAGAAATACCTCAAATTGATTTGGATATTGAACAAGCCAGGAAGGCTAAAGATGACTTGGAAAAACAACTAGAGAAGTTGGAATTGGAGGCTATCATAGTTGATATGAAGATGAAGATAGCCTTACTTCATGCTACCAATAATATAACTACAAGTAGTTCTATGCATGTAAAGCAAGGAGTACGAAAATTGAATTCATCTACTTATTTAAATATGAACAATCAAGGTGGTGCTTCTAAGGTCCAAAAATGTGGAAACAACCAAAATGTTCAGAGCTCTAGCCCTAATGTAGTTACTCAAATCAAGGGTCCTCACTCAAGTTTTCAAACTGCCAAGCCCAAACAGAATTTTCCTCCACTTGTTCAACATCAAGGAGGAATTGCTAGACCAAATGGTGATAACAAGATGGGGAATTTTCAAAGGAGGCCTATGCACATGAACAGATACAGAGCTCTCGTCTTTGAAGGTAGCCCTAGTCACCCTAATGTGATCCCCAATGAGGTAAGAGATAGAATCCCTAGGTTCATAGGAAATAATGTTGTTACTTGTGAAGAGATTTTAAAATCTTTTGGTGATAAGATGACTGAATTTGAAATTGAAGATGAGGATGTCATCATGAAACTCTTTGTTCAATCTTTAATTGAAGATGCTAGGGATTGGTTCAGAAACTTACCTAATGACAGTATTTCCTC
>MU223706.1:552732-568820 GCA_018584345.1 Thuja plicata | reverse complement strand
AGAGAGAAAATATCAAACTACAACAAAGAATGAAATACCTTTTTGACAAAAGGGCAGATGAGAGAAAGTTTATGCCTGGTGATTTTGTGTTGCAATGGAATGTTAGGGCTGAAGAGAAGGGAAAGCACAAGAAATTTGAATCACTATAGATTTGACCTTTTGTTATATCTAGGGTTTTTGGAAAGGATTCTTATTTCCTCAAGAGTTTGGATGATGAAGAACAGGAATTGCCAGTGCATGGATAGTTCCTGAAAAATTTCTTTAATTGAGCTTTTCTCCATGCACAGTAGTTTGTAGTATGTACAGGTGTGTTTCACCTTTGTCATGTGTTTGTTTCCAGTTTTAGGTTGGTCTATTTTGTGGTCTGCTTCCCCAGAGATCTATGGTTCTTGTTATAACCTAGTGTTTAAACATCCTTGGAGAGAACCACTGTTGGTGCTATTTCTTGTCCAAAATGTGCCTTGTAATTTTCATAGGGTCTCTTGTCATTAATAGTGTCAAGGGCTTTGAATTTGAGATTCAAATTGTTTTTATGCCTCTGCATAGTACCTCAAACCCTTAACCTAGTTGAAATTTTGTGGAAAATGACCAAAAAACCCTAAATGCCTTAGCCGGGTCTGTTTTCATGTTACTTTTTTGGTCACTTAAATCACCTTAAGTCATGTGTCCATGTTAAATGGGTTTATTTTTACAAAAGACTATGATTCCTAACCATTTTAATATTTCCTAAGTTTCAATGTGAAAAGTCCCTTTTACGTCATCACTTTATGTATCGAGCAAGTCAAGAAAGATCAGACGGCTCGCTTAATTGCTTATACTCAAGATGCACTGAATCTAACAGTTAAGCGATTAAGTGGTGGTGACACGTGTCCTTGGTGGAGCCGAACATATTAAGAAATTCCTCAGTTAAAAGGTGAGCAACTATGAAAAGATCAAATGATGTGCTTAATCGCTTAATTAGAACATGCTCGATATCTAGTGGTTAAGTGATTAAGCAAAGACGATGTGTGTCCTTGGTGGGGCCACCAGTCGTAAAGGTGTTCTGTTAAATAGTGCAAAAGTATGAAAAGATTGAATGGCTTGCTTAATCACTTAAAGGAAAAGTGCACAAAATCTAACAAGTAAGTGATTAAGTGGAGGTGACACCTGTCCAGAAAAGAGTGTTGGTCCAGTTGCAGATGAGTGTAAAAGGTGGTAAAGCCCAGAAAGATCTGACGGTAGGCTTAGTCACTTATACTCAAGATGCTCAACATATAACGAGTAAGAAAATAAGTAGTGATGACATCTGGCAGTTGGTGGGCCCAGGCATTCAAAGCTTACGAGAGTTCAAACTTCAGTTAAGTCATTCCATATCTGACGGCTCGCTTAATCACTTAAAGGAAAAGTGCTCGACAGCTAATGAGTAAGAGATTAAGTGGTGATGGCACAAGTCCTCAATCGACAGTTGTCCCTAGGAAAATAAGATAGCCATTAGATGCGAAGGATGATGTGCAGAATCGACAGTTCAAATTCAAAGTTGATAAAACAAGTTGTAGAGAGTCGTTAAGCCATGAAATTGAAGCTGGTGAATTAATTATAGAACATGTGACAACTCTAGTCAAATTCAATTTGAAAGACTGATTTGATTGAGGCCGTAAATTGATTAAGTCGACTGCAATCTCAATGATTCACCAAAACCATTTGAGCAAAGATAGAATTGTGAAGAAAACCAACTTTACGAGACTTCTGTGCAGAATAGGTAAGCTCACTGATTCACTAGCATTCCAATTGAGATAGAATTTGTAGTTTAGAAAAGTTTTAGAGCTTTTGTTTCAGAACCCAATTCCAGTATTGATAGAAAATCCTTAGAATGGCCCCTAGAATCAAAATCTTTGGAGAGGTTGATTACCAGAAGAGAAATGTTAAAGAAGAATTATTGCAACAATTACCACTGTCCTCAGGGGATGCCACACAAGCTAAAAAAGTAGTTCCACAACATCCTCTCTTTAGAATTGGGGAAGGGCTATATGATTCAGGTAGGTGGGAAAAAGATGCTATTACTAGTTTTGATGGCCTTACTCTGTTAAGAATGACCTATAGTCAAAGGAATTCCTCTACCCGAGACTGCAATATTTGGGAACTAGATGTGCGCAAACTGATAGCACCTAGTGTGTTCATGGATACTAATATATTTACATTGATCGCGAACACTTATGATAAGGTGGCTAGGGTTGCTAGGGACACCTTGGGAAACATAATATTAAATCTATCAGCTGATGAAATCAGAAGGATTTTCAAGCTGACTAACACCTCCCAAAATATGGATGATATTGATCTTGAGTACTTCAAAGAAATATACAATAACCAAAGAGACTATTGCAGGGGTGAAGTAGTGAAGGGGTATGCCAAAAAAATATGAGACTTGGCTTTAATAGGGCCTAGAACCCCGAAACCCTTCAAGTTAGATCTTTTCAATGGCAAGGCCAGAAAAATGTATAGTGCTCTATGCAATGTCTTGGGAGTGGATGAAGAGGGGGCAATGCCTACCCACATAATGTTAATGGTTGTTCATATTCTGCATCCTTACTTGTCAGTAGTGTTTGGTTATTCATATTATATTTCTTAGGAGATGCATGATGGTTTGCCAGGGATCCAAGATGGCAACATACAGAAACCAATGGGTTGGTATTCCCTCATAATGCATATGTTCTTATTTAACAGTGCAGACTTCTTTGAGGAAGAAATGGAATTGAAAAAATTCCAAGATGGTAAAGAATTGTCTGTTCAGATGTCAAGTGCAGACTTGTCCTAGGATAGGAAGAGTGCTAGTTATGTGTATTTTGACAAAGTTTTTGCAACTAGACTTAAGTCACTGCTGAGTAACTAGAATGCTAGGGTTCATAATGAAATGATGAGGCTTTTGAGGCCTATGGAGTATGCCCTAGAGTTAAAAATTTCTCATAATTGGGGAGATCTAATCTTATACCCTTTTTCCACAATAATGAGGGTTTATGGTTTCAGGGGTACCCCTTATGTGCTGCCTTATAGAGTCCCACTCAAGATTGGAATGGTAGAGATTATAAGGCAATTAGGTGGGTTACAAGAAGAAGCTTTGACCAGGAAGATGAAGGAAAGTATCTTTCCTACCCTCACCAGAGCCCATCACTTTATCATAACAAAAGGTGGGTGGACATAGTTCAATAAATATTTTGAGCCCTATCATTTAGCCACTTCTATGTCTAGATGTGCAGATAATGAGGATTTTATCATGGGCATGTTCAGGAAAAGGAGTAATTGCATAATATTAAAGCATTAATTCAATTACCCAGAGGATATCATCAGGAACATTTTGGACCTAGATGATCAAGAAATTAGGAAAGAAAAGTGGATGGCATATAAGAAATCTTTGGACTTTGTCCAGAATTTTGACAAGACTTATGATGCTTTAAAGGATTTTTTCCCATGGTCTTACAAAATTGATTTCCTAATGAATATTTTTCAGGGTATAATGCAAAATCTAAATGAGAAGAGGCAGAGAGAAGTTGAGAGTGATCCAGAAAAGGCTCTTGATATTTTGAATAAATTTCCACAGAGTAGAATAGTTCCACCAGGGAACTATGTAGTGTATAAGAGAAGAGGATATACCACTGTTGCTCCCAAAGTTGACAAGTCCCTTCAGCATAAGGGAAAGAGGCCAATAGATACTGATGTTCAAGAGGTGCCCTCTCCCAAGAGGCAAAGGGTGGAAATGAAAGAACAAGGGAGTTAATTGTATTCTCCTTCCCAATCCCCCATGCAGTATGATGACCAGACCATTGCTGAACAGCTAGTCAAAATGAGGAATGCTAGTGAAGTGGTTGTTACCACTCAATAACTACAAGAAGGGATGCTAGAGGCACCAAGACATATAGAATTTGACCTCACAGTGGAAAAATTTGTTGGTAGGGAATTAGATCATGTTACCAAACAAGCCAGTGATGAATTCTTGTCTGATGACAGTTTCATCAAAAATAGGGCTTTTATTCAATTTCTATGGAGGTGCCATATCAATGAGTACAATAATAAGTGCCAGAAGATGATATAAGCTCAACCCAATTATACCAAGTAGGATATAGAGAAAGAAGTTAAGCAGGAAATGATATCAAATTTTGATAAAATTACTCTTGAAGAGGGCAGACAGATGTTCAAAAGGCAAGGAGTTCTCATATTGCCACAATGGGACCTAGCTGATGCAGTAGCTTTTGATGCTATAAGGAAACAAGCTAAACCTATGAGCACTGTTGGGGTATCAATTGGTGCCCAGTTTAGTGAGGATCATGCAACTTTGGCAATCTAGTCAGTAAAGAAAAAGGACAAGAGGAGAATAAGAGAAGATGATGAGACTGAAGACACAGACAGTCTAATTGTGAAGAGGGTTGCAGATACCTCAGGAACTGAAGTGGCTAACCTTGATGTACAAGAAGCTAGTTTAAGCTTAAAAGTGTCAGAAAAAGAAAAGGAACCCTATGCTAGCTTGAATGAAAAATATGAGCTTGTGCTCAAAGCTTATAATGAAGAGAAGGTTAAATCCTTGATGAAAGACAATAGAATTGCAGTGTTGGAAGGTAAGAAAAAGGTCCAATTTGTGCCCCAAGGGATGATCACTTAGAAACCTCATCAACCATCTTCCTCAAGTCCATTTATAACATATCCCCCATCACCTGAAGCTCTAAGTCCTACTACTCAAGAGGCCATTGATGCCAAAAGAGCAGAGTTGGAGGCTGAGAAGAATAGGTTAATCAATGAAAGAACAAGGTTTGAAGAAGAGGGTAAAATGGATCTTGAGGATTCCCTAGCATACAAAGAGGCTGATGAGCTAGTAAAGAAAAAACATTATGATCAAATATTCTCCAACCTCAAAAGGTGTGCCAGTGAGGTCAACCTCTCTAACCTCTACCTATTGGGAAAGAAGATTGCAAGCATCATCAACAAATATGAGGATGAAAAGGAATAATGGAATCTGATAGTGGGTAAATGGAAAGGGAAGGCATCCCATGTTAAATCTTTCAATTCCCTCTCAAAAGAAAAAAATAATATTGATATTATCCTGACAAGCACTCATAAGTGTCTCAAATTGATGGTCAATTTAGACACCAAGAGTAACATGGTCATGAAGAAGATCACAACTCTGAGGGGATAATTTTCCAAGGATAGATATGATATGTATTCCAATATGTTCAAAGAAGATGGGAACATAAAGAATGAAGCCCTATGGCTGAGGCAGTTAAATGAAGCACTGACTAGCAGGACAAAAAGTATTGTCACATTGACAAATACTAGATGGTTTGTGCTTACTATAGATATTTTGAATAAATCCAAGGCATTATTTGAATCTTGGGAGGTAAAAGGTGAGAAGGATAATGGTAATTAGGAGGATTTCAATAGTTGAAAAGATGAAGTTACCAATTTCAGTTGGCCGAGTGATGAGGTGTTCACTACATGGGTCAGCAAATATGGTATAGTTACCCCGGTGGCATGAAACAGTAAATATGAAGGGGATAGCTAACACCAAGGAGGTTGAGAAAGTGGAGAAAATTAGATATTGGGGCTTCTGCACCAACAAGAGAACAAAATCCAGATGGCAAAGACCCAACTACCTCAGAGCAACTTCAAGCATTCAGGTGGTCACAAGACAAAAGATTACTTGGATCATAAAAAAACTTGTTATTCGCCTCCACCTGAAGTTTTGTCTCTTCTTGAGATTGTATTTTTTCCTTTATCCCAGTCATCTATCAATTTGTAACATTGTAATAAGGATGGTAAAAATAAGACTACAAGGCAGATTACTGAATTGTGTCTGACTATTGGTTTTGAGTCTTTGTGAATGTACTGATATTCAAATCTATATTAATAAAATACAATGGAATCTCCATTTTTATATCTATGATGTCTTCTTGCATTTACTATTAATTCTTGTGTGTTAAATTTGCAAGGCACTCTGAATATACTAGTTATAAGGTAGTCATGTTCTTGTCTATGAGTTGCTTTGAAGGAAAGTTTTAAATCTTGTAGATGATTGCAGAGGTTTAGAGTTTATGGATGGATTTGATACAGGGGTTTGAGGATGAGAGGATAGTTTGTAAGGAATTATATCTGGGGTTCATTTTTATTTCCATTGATTATTTTTAGTATAAGTATGCTCTATTTTGACTCTATCACCCATGATTAGGCACTGGTCATAAATGTTGACAAGTGGTTGTTATCATCAAATTCAAATTCAATCAATATTTATACTCATATTATTTCAAGTACATCTCTAGTTAATTGTATTTAGTACAATTCATCTTTGTGATTCCTTGAAGAGTGAGTCAATAGGTTAACCTTCCTAGGCCTAAATGGCATAAAAAGAAGAAGGATCTCTAGTCCTTAATCCACTGATTAAAACTACTGAAAGTTGATACTCTGTCAAAGGTGTACTCACCTGGGTGTGTGGAGCCCAAAGTGTAGAAGGATTTTCTATCCTTGTTAATTATCCCTTTTTCCTTGTGAGAATCTAACCTGGGTATAAGAGAGTCTGGCATTTATTGTAATTATAATCAATTCTACAGGAAAAAGAGCTAACAGTATGAAAGGTCCCATTTTACTAAATCTATCAACCACTACATAAATGTTGTCATATCCTTTCTTTGTCTTGGGTAGACCCACTATAAAGTCCATGATAACACACTCCCATGGTCTATTTGGGACTGGTAAATGTTGATATAAACCTGCACTACTCATTCATCCTTTGGCTTTCATACATACTACACACTGCTCCACATATCTAGTCACATCCCTTATCAACTTTGTCCAATGGTAGAATCTTTGTACAAGGTCCAAAGTTTTTTTCATACCAAAATGACCACTCAAGCTCCCATTGTGCTTGTCTTGTATGAGATTCTCTCTCATTGAACCCCTTTGGAACACATAACTAATTACCCTTAAATAATATTCCATTTTGTAAAGTAAAATCAGAGAACTTTCTATGAAAGTGATTCTGAAAGTCATTACACACCTGGTAGGCTTCACCAAAGTCTCCATCTTCCTTGTAGAGACCTCTGAAAATTTCAATTCCAATACAGTTCAGCTGAACTTCTTGGGCTATCAACAATCTCCTTCTTAGTGCATCTACAACCTTGTTTAATTGCCCTTTCTTGTGCTTAATTGTAAAGGTGAATTCTTGCAAGTATTCCATCCATTTTAGATGTCTATTGCTTAGTTTCTCCTGAGTATTGATACAACTAAGGGCTTGGTTGTCAATAAACACAACAAAATCCTTGGGTAATAGGTAATTTCTCCACTTTCTAAGTCACTAAACTAAGGCATACAAATCCAAGTCATAAGAAGAGTATGTCTTCTTAGTTTCATTTAATTTTTGAGTAAAGAAGGATACTGACCTACCTTCTTGGCTTAACACACCCCTACTGCCATACCACTTGCATCACACTCAATGGTAAACAAATTTTGAAAGATAGGAAACTTTAGGATGGGTTGTGTGGCTACTTGGTTCTTCAACATTTCAAAGGCTTTCTCTGCTTCTAATTTTCACCTAAACTTAGATTTTACCCCACCCTTAATGGCATCCAATAATGGTGCACAAATACCTCTAAAATTTCTAATAAATTTCCTATAAAATTGGGCTAACCCATGGAAAATTCTTACCTCAATTGCTGTTGTAGGTGGTGGCCAGCTTAGGATAGCTTCAACTTTGTCTTGAACCATCTTCAAGGACCCCTTGGACACTACAAAGCCCAAATACACCAATTCTTTCTTTAAGAACTCACATTTCTCAACATTGATAGCTAATTTATCTTCATGTAATCTCTACAATACAGTCTCCACATGTTTGATATGCTAATCTATTTGTCACTAAATATCAGTATATCATCAAGATATGCAACTACAAACTTCCTTGTGTAGTCCTTGAGCACATCTGAGGTAGAAGAATCTTGGGTCATTGGCAATCCCACAAAACCAAAAAGATGTTTACTTTAGTTCTTTAATTTGTTCTCTGTCACTCAGGTTCTATTGCTTGGACATGCCTATCTCTGTCACTTAGGTTCTGTCACTTGATAATGCTTGTTTCCTATTGCTCAGTCATGCTTTACCGATAGGTTTTGGTGATGTCCTTAATGATGGTTTTCTGATGCTCGAGTATACTTTACCAACAGTTGCTGATTTTTGGTGTTCTTTCTGCCCGAGATGTTTAATTTGGAAGTTGGATCTTTGGATGACTTCTTCAGTTATTCTGATGGCTTAATTTGTTTGGGATCTCTCATTGGGATCTATGTGGACCTAAATCTGGGTCTCACTTATGGATTTGAGCACCGTATTCTCTGGTGGACTCGCATATATATTCTTTTGTATGTTCTTAGTTTGGTAGTGATTCTAAGAGCAAGAAAGCAAATGTTTAGATATTGAGATCGAAGGTTTGTGATCTTTGTTGTATGAAGATCTTATTGTAATTCATTAAATATATGGATAAAACCAAGAAGGCCTTACAACCCAGCATGTAATGATTTTGATCAAGTTAATATAAAAGATCTCTGTGTTTTCTTCTCTCACTATATATGTTTGGCTTCTGCATTGGTTGTGCAAGGTGGTTTGGTAGTCAGGAGTGCCTTCGGCCCCATTTCCATTAACCTCCTTGCATTAGATGGTATCAGAGCATGATGATATCTAAGTTCCTTCTTATAAACCCTAACACTAGTTGGTATTGTTGTGGGGGTAATAGATTGTGATCTGACCTACAATTGTAGAGGGATTCAAGATGGTTTGTGGGAGAGGAAATGTAGATCTAGGTCTAGCTGATATGCTTAGATAGATGGCTACTAGATTGGAAGTTGTTGAGATAGTACAACATAGAGGAAGACATCTTGATGATATTAGTGATGATAAAATTGAAGAGGTACAAGGTGAAGCTGCACTTGCACCTATGATGGACCAGGGAGAAGAAAGATTCCTGAGAGCCTTGACAAGTTTTAAATCCACTCCTTAGTTAAATCCTCCTAAGTATAGTGGAAAATTGGATTCTCATGAATTGATTGACTGGATAACTAAGATGGAAAAGTACTTTGAATATGAGAATGTAGCAAAGGATAAGAAGGTGAAGATTGCAAGAAAAAATCTGAAAGGTCATGCATCCTTATAGTGGGAACATCTACAATTGGATAGAAAGAAGAAAGCTAAAGACAAAATCAAAGTATGGGATAAGATGGTAAACAAATTGAAAGGCAAGTTTCTACCTTGTGATTATTAGATTAACCTGATTAGGTGTATGCAAATCTTGAAGTAGAAAGACAAATCATTAAAAGACTATACTGAAGAATTCTACGGATTGGACATCAGATCTGGACATGTTGAAGATGAGGTGGAAAGAACAAAAAGATACTTGAATGACTTGAGGAGTTCTAAAAAAGATGAAATCAGCTTGGTCAATATGGAAATCATTGAAGAGTCATATCAATTTTCCCTAAAAGCTAAAGAAAAGCTGAATAGAAGATATGAACAAAGACAAAGAGGGAGAGGTGGTAGATTCCCTAGAGGAAGAGGTAGATCTCATGGTGAAAATAGTAGATCTGAACCAGACAAGTTAGTTTTAGACACATCTCAAGACAAAGGAAAGTCTAAATGGAAAGGTGGAAATTCATACCGAGGAAGAGGTAATTACTCCAGAGGTGGTTATAATAGAAAAGGTTTCCAAGCTACTTGTTACAGTTGTGGTGAAGAAGGACATAAATCCTTTGAATGTACACATGCAAGAAAGAGGTAGCAGTAGCATAAATTATTTAGTGGAAGAGTAACCATCAAATGAACCTGAAAGTAATCTCATGATCAGAAGGATACTATGGAGTGAGAAGGATAAGCAAGATTTGATCATGAAAAGTTTTTTCAAAACCATATGTAGAGCTGCAGAGAAAGTCTAGAAGGTGATTATTGATAGTGGAAGCTCGAAGAATCTGGCATCTGAGGAAATGGTTGCAAAATTATAGTTGGAGAGGATGAAACATCTAAATCTGAGGATGAAACATCTAAAGCCCTATCATATCTCATGGATCAAGGATGAGCATACATTAATGGTGAGTGAACAATGTTTTGTGAATCTAAAAATTGGAAAGTATTATGATAAGGTGTTGTGTGATATTATGCCTATGGATTGTTGTCATATTTTTTTGGGTAGACCTTGGCAATATGATAGACATTCTATACATGATGGAAGGCTAAATGGATATTCTATTTGGGTTGATGGTAAGAAAAAAGTTTTTTTACCCTTGGTTGAAGAATCTGTTGATGAGTTATGCACATCTGTGAAAGTTTGTTTGATGGAAGCTGGTAGACAGTTTGTTAAAGATTTGAAAAGATATGATATTTATTATGCTTTGATTCCTAACAAACCAAGTAAGAATATAGAAGATGATATTCCTATAGAAGTTGGAAAGTTTCTCACTGAATACAAGGAGATAATTTTAGATAATGTACTTGATGGTTTTCCACCAATAAGAGATATTAGTCACTAAATGGATCTGATTCCTAGAGCTAGTTTACCAGACAAAGCACCACATTGGTTAACTCCTACCAAAAATGAAGAGCTCAACTGACAAGTTCATGAATTGTTCAACAAAGTGTTGATCCAAGAATGTTTGAGTCCATGTGCACTACCTGCTATATTGGCACCTAAGAAGAATGGAGAATGGAGAATGTGCATTGATTCCATAGCAAGAAAAAAGATCATAGTGAAGTATAGGTTTCCTATATCGAGAATGGATGACATAATGGATTGTTTCAGTGGAGAAAAGTATTTCACAAAAATTGATTTGAAATGTGGATATCATCAGATCAGAATCAAAGAAGGTGATGAATGAAAGATTTCTTTCAAGACAAAGGAAGGTTTGTATGAGTGGTTGGTTATGCCTTTTGGTAATTTAACTAATGGACCCAGTACATTTATGAGGCTAATGAATGAAGTTTTGAAGAAATTCTTGAATAAATGTGTGATTGTATATTTGGATGATATTATTTTATTCAGTAAGACTAAAGAAGAACATTTCATGCATATAAGGCAAGTGTTGTAGAGATTGAAAGATGAAAAGTTGTTGATAAATCTGAAGAAGTGTTCCTCCATGAAAGAAGAGCTTGAGTATTTTGGATTTGTGATTTCAACTGATGGTTTAAAGATGGATCCAGAGAAGGTTGAAGCTATACTAAATTGGCCTACACCTGAAAATATCACTGAGGTAAGATCATTTCATGGATTGGAAAGTTTTGCTGGAATTTTATCAGAAATTTTAGTTATATTTGTAATGTTATGATTGAAACAATCATAGGAGACAAAAGAGAATTCAAATGGACACATGGAGCTGATGAGAGTTTTGAAGATTTGAAGATAAAGGTTGTTGAATTACCTGTATTAGCATTACCTGATTTCAATAAGGTATTTCAAGTTGAATGTGATGCAAGTGGAAGTGCAATTGGAGCTATGTTGACTCAAGAAGGTAAACCTGTTGCTTTCTTTAGTGAAAAGTTGAATGGTGATAAGATGGAATATTTTTTCTATGATCAAGATTTCTATGTTATTGTTCAAAATATGAAGAAGTGGAGACATTACTTGATGCCAAATGAATTGGTGTTGTATACTAATCATAAAGCTTTACATTATTTGGGTTGTCAGAATAAGTTGAATTAGAGACATATGAAATGGGTAGAGTATTTGCGGAGTTTTACATTTGTTATTAAGCATAAGAGTGGACTTTCTAACAGATTTGCTGATGCATTAAGTAGAAGGAGATCTTTGTTGACCAAAATGAGAAGTGAAGTTCTTGGTTTTGACAACATGAAGAAATTGTATGAAAGTGATCCTGATTTTTCAGAGCAGTGGAGAGTGTGCAGAGCACCTAATTCAAATCAATCTAGTAAGTATGAAGACTATTTCATTCAGGAAGATATTTTGTTGAAAGGTATTTAGTTGTGTATACCAAGAGGTTCAATGAGAACTAATTTGATAAAGGAGAAACATAGTAATGGATTGGCTGACATTTTGGTATTGATAAAACATTGAATTTGCTGAAGGAGAGGTACTTTTGGCCTCAATTGTATAAGGATGTTTAGAAATTTGTGAAAAGATATGGAGTTTGTCAAGTTGCAAAAGGAGTAAGTCAGAATACTAGTTTGTATACACCTATTACTATTGCTAAGAAACCTTGGAGTGATATCAACATGGATTTTATTCTTGGCTTACCTAGGATAGAAAGAGGTAATGATTCCATATTTATTATTGTGGATAGATTTTCTAAGATGACACATTTCAGACCATGTAAGAAAACATTAGATACAGTACACAGCATATCTTTTCTTTAAGGAAATTGTTGGATTGCATGGATTACCTAAGAGTATCATCTCTGACCAAGACAATAAGTTTGTTAGCTACTTTTGGAGAACACTTTGGAAGAAGTTGGATACTGATTTAAAGTGTAGTTCTACATTTCATCCATAGAATGATGGACAAACAAAGGTTGTAAACCAAATCTTGGGTAATATGTTGAGATGCTTAGTTGGAGACACACCAGGCAATTGGGATTTGACGTTGACACAAGTAGAGTTTGCAATAAACAAAAGTATTGGAAAGACATCTTTTGAGATTTTTCATGGCACACAACCGAGAGGTATCATATTTGAGAGATATTGTTGGAGAAGAGAAAATAAGTGCTAAAGTAGAGGAATTTGCAGAATTTATGAAGACATTGCATGAAGATGTAAAATAGAAGCTGGAGAAAAGTAATCATAA
This sequence comes from Thuja plicata, assembly GCA_018584345.1. Taxonomy (NCBI): domain Eukaryota; kingdom Viridiplantae; phylum Streptophyta; class Pinopsida; order Cupressales; family Cupressaceae; genus Thuja; species Thuja plicata. The sequence goes on along the minus strand of MU223706.1, from coordinate 556,042 downwards.
ATACAAGGAGAGTGCAGATAGATCAAGAAGACATAAAACATTCAAAGTTGGTGATGTTGTAATGGTCCATCTGAAGAAAGGAAGATTTCCTATTGGAACATATGGTAAACTAAATATGAAGAAATTTGGTCCTTACAAAATACTAAGAATATGTGATAGTGTAAATGCTTATGAAGTTGAATTACCTGATGACATGGATATGTCACTTATATTCAATATTTCAGATTTGTATCAATATCACAAACCTAATGAAGAAGTGACTATACCAAGTGATTATCCTAAGAAGAAGATAGAGAAATTTGAAAAGATTCTGAAATAAAGAATTGGCAGAAGCACAAGAGAAAAAGATACATGGAGTATCTGATGAAGTGGAAGAACAGACTGATTGAGGACTCATCTTGGATTTCTCAATCTAAGTTGGATTCATTTCAACTTGGACCTGATAAATGATTTGGAGAATCATTTCTTGTAACCCCAGGTGTCTTATGCAAGAAGCATCTTGGGTCATTGGCAATCTTGCACAATCACAAAGATGTTTGCTTTAGTTCTTTAATTTGTTCTTTGTCGCCTAGGTTCTGTTGCTCAGGCATGCCTATCTCTGTCGCTCAGGTTCTATCTCTTGAGCATGCTTGTTTCCTATTTCTCAACCATGATTTATGAATGGGTTTCAATGATGTCCTTACCGATAGTTTTATGATTCTCAAGTATGCTTTATCGACGGTTTCTGATTTTTGGTGCTTTCTGCCCGAGATGTTTAATTCGGAAGTTGGATCTTTGGCTAACTTCTTCATTTATTCCAATGGCTTAATTGATTTGGGCTCTCTCATTGGGATCTGTGTGGACCTAAATCTGGGTCTCACTTATGGATTTCAGCTCCAACTTCTTTGGTGGAATCTTGTATATATTCTTTTTTATGTTCTTAGTTTGGCAGTGATTCTTAGATAAAGAAATCAAACGTTTAGATATTGAGATCAAATGTCTATGATCTCTATTGTATGAAGATCTTATTGTAATTCATTAAATATATGGATGAAACTAGGAAGGCATTACAACCTGACATGTAATGATTTTGATCAAGTTAATATAAAGGATCTCTATGTTTTCTTCTCTCACTGTGTGTTTGGCTTCCACATTGGTTCTGGAAGGTGGTTTAGTAGTTGGGAGTGCCTCCTACCACATTTCCATCAACCTCCTTGTGTCAACTTCATTCATGAGCATCATGAATGTTATTGGTGCATTTATGAGACCAAATGGAATCACAAGCCACTCATACAACCCATATGTGGTCTTGAATGCCATTTTCCATTCATCTCCGTCTTTCACGTTGATTCGGTGATAACCACTTTTCAAATCAATTTTAGTGAAATACATTGCCCCTCCAAGGCAATCCATGAGATCCTCAATCCTAGGTATAGGAAACCTATACCTTATTGTAATTCTATTTATAGCCCTTGAATCTATGCAAAGTCTCCATTTTCCTCCCTTCTTGGATGTCAAGACAACCAGGACTGCACATGGGCTTATATTATTCTTGATCAAACCTTGATCCAAGAGTTCTTGCACTTGTCTTGCCACTTCCAAATTCTAATCAGGGTTAAGCTTATAAGCTTCTTTAATAGGCAAAGATGCACTAGGGGAAAATTCTATATGATGGTTGATCACTCTCCTAGGAGGTAAGGTTGCAGGAGTTCCATCACTTAGAATTTCCTTATACTTCTCAATCAATTCTTGTATCTCTAATCCCAATGGTTCCTTGTTTGGCTTCTCTTCTTCCTTAGGCTTAAGAAAAATAGCATATCCTACGTTCTCTTCATCCTTAAGATCTTTGAAAAACTCCTTTCCACCATAGAACATGATGTTAGGAGTCTTGGGTTGTGGCTCCTCCTCTTCTAACAAAGAATGAATCTTGAAAGTTCTTCCTCCTTTCTTGAATATGATTGAATTCTCCTTCCCATCATACACTACCCCATTGTTAAATTTCCAAGGTCTTCCTAAAAACTAATGAAAATCATCCATTGGTAAAATGTCATAGAGTAGCTTGTCCTTATACCCTACTATAGAAAACTCAACCCATGTTTGTTCATTCACCAATACACTTTGGCCTTTATTTAGCCATGTCACCTTGTATGGATTCACATGGGGTATTTTGGTTAGCTTGATTTTTTCCACTGCCTCCTCTGATATAATGTTATCCATGGAACCAGAATCCACTATCATTTTACACACTTTTCCAAGGATCTTGCATCTTATCCTAAACAAATCCCTCATATGCTTGGGTTCATCTTTCACTGGTTGTGTTATCAACACCCTCCTAAATATTACATTCTCTCCCATATTTGAGTCTAGATGGTCAATCTCGGGTGCCTTGACACTTGAATTGTCCTCATGAGCATATGCCACTATTTTATCATGATTTGAAGTAGTAGGTTTCTCAGGGCATCTATATTCCTGGTGGCCCAATTGACCATAGTTGTAACATTTCATACTTGCAAAGTATGAGTTACTTCTTCCCAACCCTCTTCCTCTACTAGGGCCTCCTTGACTACCACTACGTATGGTATAACCCCCTCTTGGAGTACTCTCATTACTATGTTCTGTTAGTTTGGTTTTAGCCTGGTTCCTTTCCTCACTACCTCTACCTTGACAAGCTCCTCTTTGACCCCTTGGTTTCTTCCTCTACCTCTGTTCTGTTAAGAATAAGGTGTCTCAACCTTGGATAATTCATATTCTTATTATTTGTTTTGTAAAATGTATTTTCTTGCAAATAATGTAATTAAGTGTGAGTGTACATGTCTAGTTAGCATGTTGATGTGTCACTCCACTTGATGTGTCGACATCTTGAATTATGTGTAAGGAGATCATGGATGAAATGGTTATGACGGATTCCTATGACACATAAGAGCTATTTCTAGGAGATTTTAATGACAGGTGGAGACATGCAAGACATGTGGCAACTGATAAAGTTGAGTACTTTACACTCTTCCATAATTAAAAAATTGTTTAGGGTTCCTATTTTCTTGGAGAACGGTAAAACCCTAATACGACTATCCTTGGAGGTTGCCCTAAAAAGGAAAGCACATGATATAAGTGTTTTTTAGGGTTACAGGAAAGGATATGAAAAGAGTGTATTTTTGGTATGATTTGGTGCTACTGGATTTGTCTTAGAGTGTCGATTGTCTCCTAAAAGAACTTGCATTGCAAGTGTGTTGTAACCGTTGTGTTGAAGATAATACATTGTGTAGGTTTTGGAGTGCTAGGGTTTTTTACCGAAAGGTTTTCCCCAGGGTAAATCATTGTGTCATTCTCTATT
>MU223706.1:520339-548859 GCA_018584345.1 Thuja plicata | reverse complement strand
TCTCCGCATTCAGTTTGTATTCGTGGGTTTGTGGATTCAGATTGGGCAGGTGATATTAATAGCAGGAGATCCACCAGTGCTTATGTGTTCACTATGTTTGGTGGTGCCATCAGTTGGATGAGTAAGCAACAACCTATGGTTGCTTTGTCTACTAAAAAAGATGAGTACATGGCTGCTACTCATGCTTGTAAGGAAGCCATTTGGCTTAGGATATTGTGTTCTGATGTTGGTGCTGATGCAGAATAGATTACTATTTGGTGTGACAGTCAGAGTGCTATTTTCCTTGCGAAGAATCCAACTTTCCATGCCAAAACGAAGCACATTGATGTGCAGTTTCACTTTGTGAGAGATATGGTGGAAGATGGAAAGGTAAATTTGGAGAAGGTAGATACTATGAAGAATGTTGTAGATGCATTAATGAAACCAGTGGGCACTACAATGTTCAGGTGGTGTTCAGAGTCTATGGGCCTTTTTTCCTATAGTGGTTAGTTCCTGTTATGTTCCTATTGCTCTTACAAGGTGTTTGACAAGTGGGAGAATGTTAGGAATAAGGTGTCACAATCTTAGATAATTCCTATTCTTATTATTTGTTTTTTTAAATGTATTTTATTGCAAATAATGTAATTAAGTGTGAGTGTACATGTCTATTTGGCATGTTGATGTGTCACTCCACTTGATTTGTCGACATCTTGAATTGTGTGTAAGGAGATCATGGCTGAAATGGTTATGATAGATTCCTATGACACGTAAGAGCTATTTCTACAAGATTTCAATGACAAGTGAAGACATGTAAGACATGTGGCAACTGATAAATTTGATTACTTTACACTCTTCCATAATCGTGGGGTTAAAAATTTTTAGGGTTCCTATTTTCTCAAAGAATGGTAAAACCCTAATATAGCTATCCTTGAAAGTTGCCCTAAAAAGGAAAGTGCATGATATAAGTGTTTTTTAGGGTTACAGGAAAGGATACAAAAAGAGTGTATTGTTGGTATGATTTGGTGCTACTGGATTTGTCTTAGAGTGTCGATTAGCTCCTGAAAGAACTTGCATTGCAAGTGTGTTGTAACTGTTGTGTTGAAGATAATACATTGTGCAAGTTTTGGAGTGCTGGGATTTTTTACCAAAATGTTTTCCCTAGGGTAAATCATTGTTTCATTCTCTATTTTCTGTATGCATGGTATGTGGCTACAATATCATTGTTAAAGTAGTTAACTAATCTGAAATTGTAAGGATTTAAAAGAATTTGCACAATACTTTCCTATAGAGATTAGTGTAGGAAGTTTTTTCTGCACCTGAGTTTCCTTACATGTTCTTGAAGTTAGATTCACCTTTCTTTATATTCTTTTCCTCCACCTTTAGAGCTAACAAATGACACCTCTAAACTATGGTTGGTGTCCATAGAATAATATCCTCTTGGATGTTCCATTTCAATCCACCCAAGTACCTTGCAACCTTGATATATTCTTCTTCTTGTTGCTTAGAACTAAGACACAATATCTGAAACTCCTCTGTATAAGAGGCCACATCCATGTCCTTTTGTTTCAGATTGTTCCTTTTCCTATGGAGTTGAATCTCATAGTCCTCTGGTAGATATTTTTCTTTGAGATTGGTCACCATGGCATTCCAATTGGCTATAGGCTACTTTCCCATTCTAATCCTCTCATCTTGAAGATATTTCCACCATGTTAGTGTTGACCCTCTAAGTCTTTATTTAACTACCTTGAGCTTCTATGCTTCTGTCACACCTTCACACTTGAAATGGTTCTCCATTCCATCAATCCAATCCATCACTGCTTCAATGTCCATTTTCCCACTAAATAGTGATACAACTTCTAATGCTTTTCAACCTAGTGCTTTTATGGATTTCAATAATGGCTCTTCATTCATTGGAGACTCTGGTTCAGAGATGAAATCTTCATCAACTTTCTTCTTCCCTCTATCATGACTTTCTAGTTGTTTTCTCCTAGCTGCATTAGAAACTTCTTCTAGTATTATATTCATTCCTTCTAAGGATTATTCAAGGAGTTTATTCCTCTCCTTTTTCTCATATACCTCTTTATCTAGCTTTGCATTAGTCATCATGCTTCACTCTCCTGCTGATTCAACGGTAGCTGCAGACATACACTATTTTCCCAAGTCTTTAACTTGCTCTGATACCAATTTTATGTAACTACATGCCTTTCTCTCTACCCTATTCTCAACTAGGGTCTTCAATAGGCCTCTTCTCTATACTATCTAGGGTTATTTACTAACCCTAACTTACAAGGATACTTTCCACAAGTTACTTCTCCAATTTATCTTGCCTATACCAACAAAGAATTCAAACTACACATCACTTAGCCACAGTGGTCTTCGTGCACCATCTTCACTATTTGACCTATAAGGTTCAAGATCATAATAATATGGAGAGATAGACTTAAAATTAGGTCAATTGGATCCAATCCAAGGTTTACCCACACTTCTTGCAATGGAACTCTAATCGAGTTCAAGATTTGCCTTCTAAAACACCTAAATAGGGCTACAAGCAATTACACCTAATTGGTCACCTTTTTTCTTATAACTTCAAAAAATCCCAAAAAAGTACCCACAAAAACTCCACTATCAGACACCCTTTATGGAACCCTACAATATTTCACTAGTTTTCACTCCCCAAGCTATCCATATAACATGAAGCTATAAGCATGCCTAAAATTGAGGATTTCAAGACAATAGGACTATCTGCACAAAGATTTGGTTTCTTGGTACAAGTTAAAAATCTTCACCCAAAATTATCCTTTGATTTGGGGCCCTTTACACACCCCTCTACCTCTCCACAATTGCAAGTTGAAGCATTCAATGCATTCAACCCACTGTAAACCATTTGCAATGCTCTGTAACCCCTAGCCATGCACCACAGGCTCGCCTAGGGCATCATTGCAAAAATGGAAAACAAGATTTCTAGGGCCGTTCCTTCTGTATACATATAGTACATGGATTAACATCATCCTTTCCAAGATCCTATACAATTTCTATGGTGGAATAATGAGTTATGACCCCATTTGCATAGCCAGCCTTGTTCAGCCCAGGGACAGGGTTTAAACAAAATAAATTAACAAAACTGACTAAACAAACACAAAATGCTAATATAAAACCACACAAAATCTCAAAATGAAATACCCTAACATATTCGTGAATTACAGAAAGCAATCTAATCCATTAAAACAAAAAATGCTTAGAAATTCATGAACTAGAATTGTTTCTTCAATTATATAGTTTTTACTCAAAATTTACAAAATCAACCAACCACTTTCCAAGGTTGAGGGAGGCCTTATATCATTGACCAAATCCCTATCCCATCGGTTTTAGATAGTTAAGAAACCACTTTTCTTGAAAATGCAATCATGCAACAAATGTTGTCAATGTTGTCAATGACAACATTGACAACTTTTACAACTTTTTGTGTTTTTCTTCCAAACTTGGTCAAAAGCTCATTAAACTTAACAAAAAGCCTATCAAAGGTATTTAAACATAAAATAGGTCTTCCAATCACTCCCTTTCCTAGTTTTACATCAAAATTTAGAAATACACCCTTTTGTCACCATATTGGCAACATGTACTCAACTAGACAAATGTCGACAAAACTTCCAAAGGTCACTAAGGACCTAATAAGGCCTCCTACTCTAACTCACCACACTCTAGGATCCATTTTATACCCTTATTGAACTAGTGGTTTATCTAGGACCACTACAAGCCAAAAACACATAAGAAGCTCTAGGTTACCTTTTTGCCCTACCTAGGTGCTCCTGCACCATTGATGCTTTAATATTGTAAGAAAGAAAATGATGGAATGTTAATTAATGTATAGAAATTAGATGTTATGTTAACAATGTGTAAGTTATTAAATGTGTATTTGAAATTTAGGGGGTAAATTAGATGCCCCTCTCTTATCCTTAGATATACAAATGAAGGATACAAATTGATTAACCCCAAAGGAAGGATCAATGCACAAATGAATCAACCATTTGGAGATAGGAGTAAAGAAGAAGATCTTAAATTCCATTTTATAGGAAAGAATGTGTTATAGATTTAGGAAAATTAAGAACTTTAGTTTAAATGAATAAGAGGAAAGTACTAACCTTGAAATGTTACAGATCTAAAGAATGTTGTTTTTGGGGGTCTTCACTTAGTTTCTGGAAAATTAGAGATCGGATCTGGAATAGAAACATAGAGACAAACAAAACCTAGAAATATTTTTCTATTCTTACTTAGTTCCGATTTTGACCCTCAAGTCAATGTCACCATTGACCCAAAATTTACAATTCTGACCTAGGGAAGAATTGACCTAAAAAGTCTCTGATAGGAAATCTATTTCTGGATCCCAAAATTTTGCCAAAAAGGGTATCCGAATCTACACTCTGATCCACTGTTCTAAACCTATACCTACAAGAAAAATGGATTTTTTTATTGGGGGGAGGGGTTTTCCTTAGTCAAACCGTGATTTAGGGATTAACCTTAAAATCAATAATTGAAATAAAGAATGCTGGCAAGTAGTAGAAATAGGTCTAATAATGAAGCTATGATATTCAATCGATATGCAATTGTATTTCGAATGTAAACAAGTATGTAAATATGAAAGCTTAGACTCAATATTAGAAACCATAAACCTCCATGATTGTATGGTTGGAATCCACCTTAAGGAGAGAATGAATGAGTCTTGAAGATGCACAAAGGATCCTGAAGGAAGATCACACCACCATGATGGATAGATCTAGGGCAGCGAAAACTTTAGTGGCGATTATTAGCCAATTGGGGAATGTCGCATGTCGGCGAGCGGGGAATTGGATATTATTTTTTCATATATTAGGTTGACCCTATCACCCAAAAATTATTAATATTGGGACCAAGGACCATCGCCCATTGCCCATCACCCATCGCTTTATTTAATATTCTACTTTTCTTACACATCATCGCCAATGGAATCTAATTTTTGGTCCTTGTAAAGTTTGAAAATTTGCCTATAATTTATACGTGACCCAAATGGACTACCTATATTCGCCAATAGTTTTATACATTTATATTTATAGGCCACCCAAAATTCACCTGGCATTTTGCAGATGTGTGTCTCAACCTAACCCAAATTCACCAACTTTATTAATCATTCCTTCGTATTGGACAACCCATAATCGCTTCACAAATAACGCAAGATATGTTAAAATTACGTGGGCTTCGCCAAATTTGTATACCTTGACCTAATAACTCCCGCCAAATTTTCCAAATAAGGATAGTATAAAACATTTGATCGATCGAAAAGTTTCAGACTGTTGAGTGCAACTGCATACCGCGTTTGCGAGTAGTGACTACAATTTAATTTGAGGCAAAGGTAAGTGATACGTATTCTATGACTCTGTAATTTTGATTTCATTACTATTTAGTGGTAACTGGTAACCAGTTAGGGAACACTGGTGTCAAGGAGACCTCAGACATGATTTTAGGGCCAATAAATCCATAATCATATTTATATATATTATAATCTATTGTCACTTCTTCAACAATTTAACATTTTTTTTTACAGTGGAAGTCATTGGAGAATGGAGATGTCAAACAAAAATAAGGGTAACAAGAATAAGGTTAAGGCTCCTACAAGTGGGGAAAGCCAAGAGAGGCGAGAAAAATGCAGAACCTTATCATTGTACTTTGGTCATGGTGTTGGAAATGTTTCTATCCAAAATTGGGAAGCTACTTCATCACAAGTAGATTTTGGAGATTCACAACCTGAAACTACACGACATATTGAAGAGGTAGGTGAACGTGATACCTCAGATCATGATGAACTTGAAGATGATTTTTAGTTAAATACCCAAAGTAGCCATAATGATATAATCGACTTGGATTAGATTGAGAATGTCAGAGATGATGATGGTGCAAGGAAAAAGAAAATAAAAAACAATTCAAAAAATGATCGGAAGTGGGAGTTGTCGAGGAATTTTCAAATAGAATGGGTGTCAAAGTATCCATTCATTGAACCAGTGGAAAATCCAATTGAAGGTCAACCTCTAGAAAAATGCAGATGTAATATTTTCACCAAGATAATTAAGAAGGAAAAGAGGTTGCAGTTAAAAATCGACACCATAGAGAAGCATATGCGTAAAGTTTACGAAAAGAAAACCATAGATGGAGTTGAAAAATCAATGATCAGATGGAAAACAAAGGATGAATCTCTGCATGTTAGGAATGCAAATTATATGAATTTTAGCTGAATATACAGACGAAGCCTGCTCAAGTTAAAGGCTCTATTGAAGCTTGTTTTGGAAAAGCATTGGAAGTAGAACTAATGGGAAAAGTTGTTTAGTTAAGTGTTTTTTTAATATTTTGAGTAGAGGGCGTCCTATGAAAGACTACCCATCATTGAGTGCTTTATTACACTTTTTGAAAGTTCCTAACTATCCTAATAGTCATTGGTTAGTAAATAGTGAATGGGAATGGGCAAGTTGTCTTGCCGATGTTGAAAAAGAGGATCTAAAGGCAAAAATTAAAGAGTCAAATTTTATTGCATTGTCTTTAGACTTGGTTACAGTAGTAGATAATACTTCGTGGGTATGCATGCATGTTTATACTATACACAATTTTTTTTGCCAACCTCATCTACTAACTATTGCTAAAATGAAGGATAATGCGATAGCTGAAAATCTATTTAAACTAGTAAGGAGATCTCTAATTGAATATGGAGGTATAAATGACATGACAATTGCCAATAAGTTGGTGTGTGTTGGAGCAGATGGAGGTTTAGTAATGAAAGGCCATAGGGGCGGTCTTTGTACAAAGATACAATCTTCTTGTGCGCCCTACGTTACTCCCATTCACTGCATGGCACATAGAATGAATCTAGCTTTTGGAGTTGTTAGCAAGAATGGTCAAGTACAAAATATAGAAGTTTTAATCAAAGATCTCTACCAATACTTCTGTCAAAGTCTGAAAAGATTGAGGGAATTTCAACACTTTTCTAAAGGACTAACCGATGGGAACAAGCTTCTAAAGGATAATGATACTAGATGGATCTCTTTGCATGGACCAACACATCAATTATTTTTAGAATATCAATCGTTGCTTGGTGTAATGAACTCAAGTCCTAAATAAGTAAGGCTACCCAAATTTCCTGAGCTTCTACAAAGGTTATCTAATGTAGAGACACTCTTAACATTAGCAGGTATTCTTCCCCTGCTGGAGGAAATGAGAAATGTAATGAAAAAGGCCCAGCAATGAGAAATGTATATTGCAGAATATGTTGTGCTTCATAAATTAACATGCATGACGCTAGATAATCTCTATCGATCATGTGATGATGTAAAATTTGCCAGCTAGCTTAAAATCAAATATTTGGACAATCTTGACAACTTTTTAGAGATCGGTGTAAATAGGGAGTTATGTGCAAAAGTATGCAGAGTTGAGATACCAATGTACTACTATGCCAGGGTCGAGTCTGAGGAACCAAGAAGGAAGAATAGGAAGCAAGTATCAAGTGTTAAAAGGGAAGACTTTACCAAGATCATTGAGTCTATAACTGCTTCTATGAAGCACACTGCCTATGATCTTTCCTTAGAGATTAGAGTAAGATTCCATCCAGTCAAACTACTTGAATCCATGTCTATTGTGTTTCCTTGATATTGGAGTATGAACAGTTTGAAGGATTATCGAAATAAGCTACTAACTTTGATATTTTTGCAAAACCATAGAGTTAAATGGAGTAACTCTAAATGGAATTGTAGATGAATCTCATTTAAGAGAACAATCAAGCCATTTTTCATAGACAATGAGGGAATAATATAATATTATGGAGAACCCCCATGAAGATGGATCGGCAACAAGACTTTGGAAATATCTAGCTGAGAGAGAAATGTTGAATGATTCAATATCAAAATTTTTCAAGCTTGCTGATTTATGTCTGACCATGATATTGGGGTCAGTAGAGGATGAGAGAGTTTTTAGTGCTTTGGGGTTCCTAAAGTCAAAGCTAAGAAACAAACTAGACAAGAATTTGGAAAATTTCTTGAGGCTCTATACATCCAGGTATGAAGTTCATACTTTTCCTTACGATAAGGCACTGAAAGTGTGGAAGAATAAATGTTAGAGAAGAGGGCTGGGAAACATTTCAAACCAAAGTGGGAGTGCCAGAGACAATGATGTGACTGTCATTGACTCATGTACTAGTACTGGTAATGCTAGCATTGAACTTGATTTAAGCAAAGGTATGCAGAGTGCAAAAAACATATCGAAGAACAAAGGAGGCTATGAAGTTGATGGCGATGAATCTGAGGATCCTGATAATGAGATGATGTGGCAACTTGAACCTATGTAGAAGTAGTGGGTCCTAGGTATTTATTAAATTTTTTGTTGTAGTCTACTGTGACACTGTCAATTTTTGTATCTCATCATCATTCATCAATCATGCATAATATCATATTCTAATGTCAAAATTCAAAAACATGAATGTGGTTGATAATCTCATGATTTCTACAATTAATAATGGTTTTGTTTTGCATTATTCAACTCATATGGTACAATTCTTAAAGATTTTTTTTATTTTTTTGAAAACTTAGCAATTCATATGATACAATTCTTAGAAATAGAGATTCTCATTAATTTATTTACAAATATGACACAATGTAACAATTCATTCATTAGTAGTAGTAAGAAGTAGAACACAACTCTGTGTGATTCTGTTTGCAAAAGTGAATTGACAGTGAATTATGACTCAAGAGTCAATACCCAATTTCAATTTCATTACCCTTAGCAAATGAACCTAAATTCCCTTTTATAGAAACAAGGGAGAAACAATAGCTTCAGGTTGATTTTCCTAATGTGAAGTCTCTGCTACATTGATCTTGTTAAAAAAAAGTTCAAAATTGTTACTTTTAACTACTATTACTTTTAAATTGTTACTTTCACATTCTATTTTTTTATTACATCAAGATGATTCTACGAGTTTGTTTAATAAGCTCCACTTTGCATTGCTTGGAAGGTTAATATTTTTCAAGTTATAGTAGATGACCTGCAACCTTGTCATCCATTCATACATGTTAGACTGACTTGAAAGCAATGATCCTTCCAATACTGCATTCAAATTTGTCAATGGTTTGATGTAGTTTGCAATGCCTTCATGAGTTGTGTCCTGAGGAAGCTTGCCTAAATCAGTGCTCATTGTCTCCTCCAACCTTTTTTTGTAAGATTCTCTTCCAAAAAAATTCGTTAATGAGTTACTAGGACCAAGACTCGGCAAACCATGACCTATCATTTTGGTTGTTGTTTGATTCATCTTGGTGAGCTTTATCTCAAATAAGGCAAGATTTTCCTCTACTTCCTTTAGTTTTTGATATTTTTGTAAGATAGAGGTTGCTTTTATTGATGCAAGAGCATATTCATTAATTCCCTTGCTTGTCAAATGCCTGTCACTAGTTGTGTTGATTTTTTTCAAGATCTGTTTTGCAGTTTTCTCTCTCTGACAATTTTTTTTGTTTTTGTCAATGTGCTATTTGAGCTTAACAAAAACATCTCTAAGACTTTCATTCAATTCAAACCAATCACACAACCTATCACCAGTCACCCTTATTTTCCCCCAAAGGTCTCTTTTTATTTTCTTGAATGTATTTTTCATTTGGTCATTCAAGCTATTTTCGTAAGTTTTTATTGTCTTTTTTTCCTTCTTTAGGTCTTCTCTCAATTCTGACAACTGTTGTTCACTCTATTTTTTTATTTTCTCTGCTTCCTCTTCCCACTGGTTTGCTTTCTCTTCCCACTATTATTATTTTACCCTATCATCCTATAATTCTTTGTTTAATTTATTGTTTAGTTGTGTCACTCTCTCCAAGCTTTTGTATAAATTTACTGAATAGTCTTTTTCATCCTCTAGATTTTTATTGCTCTCTTCCAATTTTTCCCTCACTAATTTCAGTTCTACCTCCATATGTTCTTGCTAAACAATTGCTTCTTTAGAGGATGAATTTTCTATCCTTTTCTCTAATTCTTTGCACCTGTTATCTGTTTCTTTCTCCTTTTCCTTTTCATTTACTAGGTCTGCCTGTAACTTTTCTATTCTTCCCTGAAGTTTTCCATTTTCTCTCTCCAACTTCATCACTGAACTATAGACAACTTGGTTGGTCATTTTTGACACATTTTTCTTGTCCACATTTTTAATTTTTGATAAATCCATTTGGAGGGTGCTAACTTGAATTTTAGATGGATCTATTTGACTCTCTGATGGATTTTTATCTCTAGTTGGGGGCATAACAACCATGGAATCCATCATTTCATTCTTTGGGTCATATGTGGGAAATAACCTATTCAATGTAGGTTCTGCATCATGAGCTACAGAAACTGCATTCCTCTTCAATGTCTTAGTATTTTGTCTATTCCTATTTTTTCTTTGTTCAAAGTTTGTTACAAAATCATTGTAACAAAAATTAGGGTTTTCTGACAGAATTGAATGTTTGAAAGGTGAAATAGAACTTGTAGCTATTTACGAGCCTCCACCTGTGGTTCTAATAATTGCACTATGAGGATTAGTATTAGTAACACCCTGACCCATTACAAGTGGATTATTTAGACTGTTCGGAGGGTTTTGTCCTTAAGGAGTGGCAATTGTTGGAGTCACAGTCACAGACACCATTGGCATTGTTGTCATAACCTTTTTCTTCTTTACACTGCCTTGATCTCTGGGATCCACTAATTTCATGTCCAATTGTAATGTCCTTTTCAGATCACTAGTACTACCCATGCCATCCCCACCACTGGTAGCGGCACTTGATTCAGATTGAATCTGAGTGCTTGGCAAAGGTGGAACTAGATTTGAAGCTGGAACAAATGAAGGTGCAAGGGTATGAGACTGAGTAGTACCTTTTTCTGATGAACTTCCAATTACTGGTCCACTACCACATTTTGGTGGAGTGGGTGTGTCAAGTGGATACCAATTCCCTTCTCCTGTGGGACTCAGACCACACCTACTTGGAAAACCCATTTTTTCTATCATCTCTACCCCTTTGCCATATTTTTCTTTTTTGGATGCACTGAATCCAGTAGCAATTGTCACAGAATCCCGCCCATCAAAACCAGTATCTTGATCATCATAATCAGTATCACTATGATGTGCTTGACCAAGATGCTCCACATTCCACAAATCACTAAATATTTTATCCTCATCCGGATAATAAAGATCTATAGAGGTCTTTGGCTCGTCGAGCTTCTTCCTCATTTCCCAAAAATCTTTAATTTTGGTTGCATTCCAATTATCATCTTCACATTGAAGCATTATTTTGTTTGAAATTGTTTTTGTAGATGGTTTAGCAGCTTGCTGGTAGAAATTGTAGGATGTCTTTTGCTGCTCTTTTACTTTATGCTTTTGCAATGCAATAATTTGTGATGACAATTCTTGTATTGAAATATTATTTTGAGCGGCGTATTTCTCCATCTCTTTTCTGACCTCGTTCCAGAACTGCATGTTTTTAAATTTTTCTATCAATGGCATACTTTCATGTTGACATTTTCTTGTGAAGATCCCATTCACTTTAAGCTTTGATCCAATTATGTTTAGTGGATCATACTGCCAGTGACTGTCTACAACAAAGAAAAAAATTGGAAAAAAATCCTCTACCACTTTGAATCCTCTTCTCTTAAGTGTGAACCCTCCCAATGAGAAATGCAAGGAAGAAAATATCATTTTCTTTTGCTGACCATTAAAGAGTGCATCTATGCTCTCTATCTTCCAAACATATTCCAATGCAAAAACCCTCTTTGTAACATGTATTGGAAGTTTGTAGGGTTCTACCACTGAACCATAAAACCTTAACATAGTGTAGTCTTCCATGAAGTACCAGTCAGCCAATTGTATTTGACTTTTGAGTTGAATGCAATCTCTACAAGACACAACAAATCTAGGTAATGAAGTGCCTATAATTTTATGATACATAGGTGCACAAAAGAAGTCTACAAAATTGTTATAGTTCCTTCTGTTATCACTCATCCTTATCTGAGGTGTCCATTCATATAGTGCATTTTGGACCTAACTTTGAAGCTTGTTTGTCTGAAATATTGCAAGATGCTTTTCTAAAAGAAGATAGCACAAGTAGGTTGTGAACCTAAATGTCTTCTATGAACCTCTTTTAATCATTAGAAATTGTTCTTGCATGTAATGAATAGTGTGCTCAGTAAAATTATATTATACTGGTTCATTTTGATAATGAATCTGAAAAATCATTTCAAGAATGCTGGCACCCACTTCTTTGTTACTATCCAATCCCAAAAAAAATGGTAGCAAGGAAATATTATCCTGAACCCATTGAACAAAAATTTCATAATCATAAGGAGGCTTATGATCTAGATCCAGACTAGAACTTCTTTTTATTCCTCTGATATATAAATCTTTCCTTTTTGCATCTAAATTTTCATAACTCTCTGCAAGCTTTCCTAGGTCAATGTGCACATTTGATTTTTGTGCTTCAAACCCTAGGTCCAACAGACTAGCAAAGTCAATCTTTGTTATCAACAAAATTTCCTCCTGAGTATTTTTATTGACAATTGTTTTTCTATTTTCATCATACTTTTGGGTGCATAGCATGATAATTTTTGGACAAGGGAATACCGTGCTGACCCAACAACCCACAGTGCAATTTTATTTGTATTTACCTTTAACATGTGTATCATCTTAAAATGGAAGCACTTCCATGATAAGAATTTTTAGCCCTCCTTAGGGGATGTTTTTGACCACCATCATACTTTCCCCTCCTTTATGCATCATCTCCTGCTTCTATGCCTGTTTAGGACCCTGATTGGGCCTCTCCGGGCACCTTCTATCCCACCTGGCACTTTTTCCAGGGGTTTTGACCCCCTAGGTCAAGGTTCACCTCAACCTTGACCTAGTTCAAGGTTGACCTTGACCTTGACCTGGGTCCCCCTTTCAAATATGGAAATCTGTTGGTTGTCGGAGGTCATCCAAAATTCATTTCCCACTTCTGGGTCAGTTGTTTCGGGTTCTGAAGCATTGATTCCTAAATTATATTTAACTTAGGTCCTCTCTTAGGGGTAAAGGCTTTAATGGGAATTTAATTCTCCTATTTCAGCCTCCTTAGAAGATTGTACCCTAATTTCATATAAAAGGAAGGCTTCTCCTCTCATTTTCTCTAAGTCTCCCAAGTGCAAAAAGCTCTAACCAAGATTTTGTTCAAGGATCCATTTTTTCTAAATTTTTACAAGATTTCAAGGTGTTCAAGTCTTCCTCTCAAGCATTCAAGCTCTCCATTGAAGATCAATAATTCAAGCTTTGAATCCTTTGAAGGGATTTGGTTCAAGCATTAAAGATTTATCATTCAAGCCCTAGATCTAGCCATCACGATGGTGTGATCTTCCTTGAAGATCCTTTGTGCATCCTCAAGACTCTTTCATCATCTCTTCAAGGTGGATTCCAAGCATAAAATCATGTAGGTTTATGGTTTCTATTGATTCTAAGATTTAATATTTACATACTTGCTTACATTTGAATTGCAATTACATACCTATTCAATAGCATAGCTTCATTGTTAGATTAAATTCTACTACTTGTTAGCATTATTATTTCAATTATTTATTTCAAGGTTAATTCCTAAATTGGGGTTTTACTAAGGAAAACCCCTACCCCACAACAAAAAAATCCCCTTTTTCTTGTAGGTACAGGTTTAAAATAGCAGATTTGAGACCAGATCTGGATACCCTTTTCGGCTTTCTTTTAGATGGCGCAAATAGATTCTCTTTCAGACCTGTATAGGTCAAGGTTGACATTATTGGGTTAGGGTTGACATTTTTGGGTCAAGGTTGACCGTTTTCATAAGATGACATTGAAATGGAAAAAGATTTTTGGGTTTTGTTCATCTCTGCATTCTGGTTCCACATCATACTTTATTTTTTTCTAGAAACAGTCTACAGACCTTAGAAAATAGAATTCTTTGATCTGAAATATTTCAAGGTTAGTACTTTTATATCATTCATTTAAATACAAATCCTTAATCATTCTAAATCTATCACACATTTACATTCACACCACACATTTTGAAGAGGGAAACCTAGGTCCTCCTTCTTTATTCTTATTTCCAATAGATTGATTCATTTATGCATTGATCCTTTTTGGGTTGATCAATTTGGATCTTTCCATTGTGAATTTGAGAATAAAAGGGAATATCTTATTTATCCCTCCACTCAAAACATTAAATGTAAGGTGATAAGTGATTTGAGTATCAAAACACTCTTATTCCATAAACATCACCTTTTCTCCTTTACATTTTGGTGAACCCGCGATAGAAAACTCTTTCTTTTTGGTGTTACATTTGCATGCATTTAAAAGTAGGTTTTATTTTTTTCTCTTGCATTTATATTTCAAAATTCATAAAAATCACAAAATTTATTTAAAAATACAAAAGCAGTTACATCTTTCATTGTGTTCAACATGTATGATTTTTGTTTTGAATACTTTGATGAGGCTTTTATTACAAAAAAGGATAGATCCCCTAACGAGGTACATGGTAGTGAGGATAAAAATTGTTCAAATAAGATCTCCATTGATCCTATTCCTATTTTATCCTCCTCCACAAATTCTCCAATTGACCTCTACCATAGGATGTGTGCATGGTTACCTTCATACTCCTCTATTTACAACATTGATACACCTACAAAGACTTAATTTAGTGAGTGTGATGTTGCTTTGTCCTCTCCTGTATTACCTTGCAAGGATATATTATAGAAATAAAATCTTTCCCTCCATGGAGATGAGTTAAGGATTGATGTTAATTCTTATCCTAATATATGTCTTTTCTATGAGCCTACTTTAGAATACAATTCTTTCCCCTTTAGGGATCAAGCTTTAGGCGCTCCTACAATGTGCTTTATTGATAGGGAGGATAATCCTCCTATTTGGGATGAACCTTTGGATTTGGATGTTGATTACTCTCTTCCTCATCAAACCATTATGGATGATTCTACTTTTTGGGATGAACCCTTGGATAAAGACATTGATTTATCTCCTCCTAGTGAAGATGCTTTGATACAACAGGGTGATTTGTTAATGGATGACATATTCATACATGATTATGACTATTTTTATAAAACACAATCTCCTTATGTAGACATTTTAAAGAAAGAAGAGAACATTATTGATACATTACCTCTAATTGGGATTCCTTCCAGTGATGGGGCATTAGCCGAGAATGATATGAATTCCCTTAATGCTCTCCCTCTTAGTGATGATCATATGGAGAATCAAGCTCCTACCCCATCTTATCCTAGGATGTATTCCTTTATTTTTCCTTCTTGTGAATCTATCAAACATACTAATGATGACATAGTGACTACTGACGTTCAATTGACTTGTTTTCATATGGCTTCTTGTTATGGTCATGGTTATCATTTACTAGTTAAAAAAGGATTTCATAATCAAGGATGTACTAAGCATAAAAATGGAATTCAAATGCCCTTATAGAATGAGGGGCATGAGAATTCTTATGGATTGGGATTTAATCCTCAACAACACATCAATTTTACCAACATCTCAAATAACATTTCAAAACATGATGACCCTATGAAGGAATTTGACCAAGAGGTTTTTCTACCTAAAACTCCTTTGTACTAAGATAATTACTAGACCTAAACACAAAAAGAAACATATTATATACTTGAAGATTATTCCTTTTTTTTTATATCACAGATTTCATGATCACTCTAATGAATATCAAGATTTACATTATAAGATTAGGTAGCTCATTGATAGTAAAATTATTTATATAGCATGTGGCAATGAGTTATATTTCAATCCTATTTTCTCTAAATAACATTTATGTTCCTATTATGGAACTCCATATTATGTAAACAATGTTAGCCTAATCTTTGGGGGCTCGTTGTCTTGCATAGTATTGTGAGTGATATAATAGGTCCTCTTTCATCCTTGTTCCCACACTTGGGGGGCAAGGATGTCATCTCCTTCTCTTCTATCTTTTTGGGATCCACTTTCCCTTGGTTAAACAGTATCTATCTATTATGTGATATCCAACTTACATGAAAATTTTGGTTTGCATTAAGGATCTATGTCTTTGATTATAACCTATTTTGTTGTTTTTGGGTTTCCATGGTTGATAAATCTCTCACCTTCAAAACTGAATAGTGTGTTGTCCCTCACAAGGGTTACTTTTTCACTTCTTGGATGATATCTATTTTCTACAACAATATCTCTTGATATAATTTGATATATCCCTTACTTTCACCCCTGGGGGGCAAGGTATTTTCCTTCTTTCTCTATCTAAGGATCTACTTTCCTTAGCTTAGTGGCAGTTTTTTATCATATAACATTATTTCCTTATAAAGATGTATGTTTTTTACTATAGATACCCTCTTATACGGGAGGTGATTGCCCTAGGTCATCAGCTCTTCTTTATTTTTCAAACTATGCTTTTGATACACTCTTGCCTTTTTCTTTGGGTTAGAGTTTTACTCCTTCATTCCAAGATTCCTCTTCCTCTTCATTGCAGGGGGCTTGATGATTGAATCTTTGGTCCCTCTTTTCTTGAGAAGATGACATTTTATCCTAAGCACTCCTCTATGGTAGGGCTCTTGTTGATAAGAGCTCTTCCTCTTTGAGGATCCTTTTTCCATAAGTGACATATCTATTTAATGATTATCTATGTTCTTGGATGTAAGGGTCAAGGCTCTTCGCTAAGAATATGGTATACATTGTTGTTAAGCTAGATATCTCCTTACCTTGTGAAGTAGGTATCCTCTTTCTCTTCCTTATCTTGCTTAGTAGGTAGCCATGATAAGGAGGGGGCATATATAGGGTCTCCCTTATACTATAGTTTACATTTATTTACATTTTTTAGTATGCTAAATCCTTGGAAGGTAATGCACACAAGTTGCTAAATCCTAAAGAGACACACATTTTTACTTATTATGTTTGCTAAATCCTTGGAAGGTAACACACATAAGTTTCTAAATCCTGAAGAGACACGCATTTTTACTTTTATGATTACTAAATCCTTGGAAGGTAATACACATAAGTTTCTAAATCCTAAAATATACACACCCTTTTTATTTTTACGATATGCTAAATCCTTGAAAGGTAATGCACATAAGTTGCTAAATCCTGAATGGACATGCATTTTATATTCCATAGTGATACAAGAATGTAGATCTATGGATATTTTTAAAAGTCGTCAGAAGATGCATTACAATTACAAGCATAGATTATGGGTGAACCTGTTGGGATCTCCCTCCTTGGTGATTCATAGTAAGGTGGGAATCTTTCTAGGTGAGGTAATCACTTTTCCTTCTCTCTCTTTCACTTTCATGCTAGTAGGATTAGATCGTGAAGCTATGTTATCTATAGTGTTGTTCTTGTCTTTCTTATGTAGTCACGTATGTCTCTATGATTGATTGCTCTTTATTTTTCATATCTTTATGCATGTATGTTGAGTTAGAATCCTTGGTCTAAGGAATCATTTCCTTGACTTAGTGATGTTCTACCTCATGACGATCCACTAGAGTCTTTCTTCTAACTTTACCGAAAGCATGTTTGATTTCCATACTTCCGCTAAAGTGGGGGCTTAATGTATCATCTTAAAATGGAAGCACTTCCATGATAATAAAATTTATCCCTCCTTGGGGGATGTTTTTGACCACCATCATACTTTTCCCTCCTTTGGGCATCATCTCCTACTTCTATGCTTGTTTAGGACCCTGATTGGGCCTCTCCGGGCACCTTCTATCCCACTTGGAACTTTTTCTAGGGGTTCTGACCCCCTGGGTCAAGGTTGACCTCAACCTTGACCTAGGTCAGGGTTGACCTCAACCTTGACCTGGGTCCCCCTTTCAAATTTGGAAATCTGTCAGTTGCCGGAGGTCATCCAAAATTCATTTCCCGCTTTTGGGTTAGCTGTTTCAGGTTCCAAAGCATTGATTCCTAAATTATATTTAAATTAGGTCCTCTCCTAGGGTTAAAGGATTTAATGGGAATTTAATTCTCCTATGTTGGCCTCCTTAGAAGATTGTGCCCTAATTTCATATAAAAGGAAGGCTTCTCCTCTCATTTTCTCTAGGTCTTCCGAGTGCAAAAAGCTCTAACCAAGATTTTGTTCAAGCATCCATTTTTTATACATGTTTACAAGGTTTCAAGGTGCTCAATTCTTCCTCTCAAGCATTCAAGCTTTGCATTGAAGATTAAGGATTCAAGCTTTGAAGCCTTTGAAGGGATTTGGTTCAAGCATTCAAGATTTATCATTCAAGCCCTAGATCTAGCCATCATGATGGTGTGATCTTCCTTGAAGATCCTTTGTGCATCCTCAAGACTCTTTCATAATCTCTTCAAGGTGGATTCCAAGCATACAATCATGGAGTTTTATGGTTTCTATTGATTCTAAGATTGCATATTTACATACTTTCTTACATTTGAATTGCAATTACATACCTATTCAATATCATAGCTTCATTGTTAGATTAAATTCTACTACTTGTTAGCATTCTTATTTCAATTATTGATTTCAAGGTTAATTCCTAAATTGGGGTTTGACTAAGGAAAACCCCTCCCCCACAACAAAACAATCCCCTTTTCTTGTAGGTACAGGTTTAGAATAACAGATTTGAGACTAGATCTAGATACCCTTTTCGGCTTTCTTTTAGAAGGCACAAACAAATTCTCTATTAGACCTGTACAGGTCAAGGTTGATATTATTGGGTCAGGGTTGACATTTGTGGGTCAAGGTTGACCTTTTTCATAATACGACATCGGAATGGACAAAAAATTTTGGGTTTTGTTCGTCTCTGGATTTCGGTTCCACATCATATTTTAGTTTTTCTAGAAATAGTCTATAGACCACAGAAAATAGCATTCTTTGATCTGCAATATTTCAAGGTTAGTACTTTTCTATCATTAATTTCAATTCAAGTCCTTAATCATTCTAAATCTGTCACACATTTACATTCACACCACACATTTTTAAGAGGGAAACCTAGGATCTCCTTCTTTATTCTTATTTCCAATAGATTGATTCATTTATGCATTGATCCTTTTTGGGTTGATCAATTTGGATCTTTCCTTTGTGCATTTGAGAATAAAAGGGAATATCTTATTTATCCCTCCACTCAAAACATTAAATGTAAGGTGATAAGTGATTTAAGTATCAAAACACTCTTATTCCATAAACATCACTTTTTCTCCTTTACAACGTTAAATGGACAAAATTTTGAAACCTTCATTTGATCTTTACACTTATTTTCAAGTGCAAATCTAATTTCCATGATTCCCTTATTTCCATGGATAACAGGATCAAAAATATCATGGAACTCATCAGTGAAACTTGGTGTTTTAACTAGTTTGTGGAAGTCTATTATGTTTGTTTTCTTTCTTTTCACTTTACTCGTACTCTTGGTATTTTTTTTCCCATCATGGACCGTGGTATACTAGTGATAGCTAAAATTTATAGGTTTGTTTGAAAATTCAACCCTAATTCTATGACTACAATCTAAACAGTAAACCTCTAGATTTGAAAAATTTAAAGGTGGGACGTGGGTTTTGAGGATTTTACCCAAAAATTCAATTTGTGTAGATTGTGAGTGGGCAGAGAGATGAGAGAATCTGTTGCATTCCTCAATCCTCAAACTAGAAGTCATTATGCGTAACCCTGATGAAGGGGACTCCCCTTAATACCACAAGTACACAACAAAAATAGAGAGAAACAACAAAAATTTGCAAAAATAGAAAATTGGCTTCTTATTGGCTCCACAAATGTGGAATTACAAACTTCTGAATTACAATATCAAAAGCCACATGGGCATCTCTTACAATAATTTGTAGGACAAAGCCTCAAATAACCACCCAGAACTGCCCCAGAAAACACTACAGGCCTTCCTTAAATAGGAAATTTTCCACAACCCAAGAAGGTTCTAGAAATATAGCCATTAAGGCCAACTACCCTTAGCATTTAATTATTTTTCACTTTTATTACAACAAGATTGGCTTTAAATATTTACAAAATATGAGATTAGGTAGCCCGACTTCTGGAAGCCATAACTTTTGAACCGTAGCTTTGATTGGCTATTATAACCACTTTCTAGAAAGGGGAGATCATGATCTACAGTGCCTAACATGCGAAGCACCAATCAATTGAGGGTTTGACCTTGATCCGGAGTCTCTAAGGTCCTGAAAATTGAGCTCAAAGGTTTCGCACCCTAAAATCTCAACAATAAATCCTTAATAACTTCGCCAATACAGATGCTATGGCAATGAAACTCAACTGGCATGATTATATGACTAAGATGAACCTTCACCTAAAAAATTAGAACATTCTAAGTTCAAATGGCCAACTTACTAAAAATAGCAAGTTTCCAAAAATAGCAGCTTTTTACAAATAGCCCTTATTGAATAGAAAACATATATTTTTGGGTGATGCAAGATTGCCCTTACACCCAAGATGCACCTACATTAGACACCCAGGGTAATTTTAGAAGTGACCCTGTCACGTCTCAGGTGTACAGAGGAAAAACGAGATGATCAACCTCCTTCTTTGTCAGCCATGATGAATCTTCTACAGGTCATCCTCTCCATTTGACCAAATATTCTTCATATGTCTTTTTCCTTGTGCTTCTTCCAACCTGACTATCTAGTATATTTTCAATCTCCTTGGTAGCTGGAATACTCCACTGTGCTTCTATGACCTCGCCTTCAACACCCCCTTCATGGTACTTTGTCAAATCTACAATGTTAAATACTAGTGAAATATTCAACTCAGTAGGCAATTCTGCCTCATAAGCATTTCCTGAATCATGCTTCTTCAATATCTTACCTGGCCCAAACTTCTTCATTTTCAACTTGTTATATGTACCAACTGGAAATCACCCCTTTCGCAAATGAACCATGAATTCATCCCCAACCTAAAATTCTTTATGCCTCCTTCTCTCATCTACCTTAGCTTTATACTATGCATTCATCTTGGTAATGTGCTTCCTCACCTCCTCATGGATTTTCTTCAAATGTTCTGTAAAATCATCAGCTTCAGCACTACTTATCTCTCCTTTCTCTATCTTCCTTAACTCTGAAGCATTTCTGGGACTACTTCTAAATATAATCTAGAATGGTGATTTACCAGTGCTCCTATTGACATAATTATTGTATGCAAATTTTGCTAGTGGTAAAATCAAATCCTAGCCTATTGGCTTATCTCCAACCAAGCATCTCAGCAAATTATCCAAACTCCTATTCAGTACCTCAGTCTGTCCATTAGTTTGTGGATGATGTGATGAGATGAACTTTAAGCCTGTCTTCAACTTCTTCCACAATCTGCGCCAGAAATATCCAACAAACTTAGTGTCTTGATCTGAAACTATACTCTTTGGCAGACCATGTATTCTCACCACTTCTTTGAAAAATAATTCAGCAACATGAATAGCATCATTAGTCTTCTTACAGGGAATGAAATGTTCCATCTTTGAAAACCTGTCAACCACCAAAAAAATTTAGTCATGTCCCCACTGAGTCCTTGGTAAACCAAGAACAAATTCCATATTGATATCCTCCCAAGGCTTCTCTGGTACAGGTAATGGCTGATAAAATCCTATATTCTACTTTCCTCCTTTTTCCATTTCACATACTCTACAACTCTGTACAAACTTCTTGACATCTTGCTGTAACTGTGGCCAATGATAATTCTCGCTAAATAGAGCAAGGGTTTTATCTCGACCAAAATGTCTAGCCGATCCTCTTCTATGCTTCTCCTTGATGACATTCTCCCTCATAGAACTTCATGGAATGCACAACTGGCTCCCTCTGAATAACATTCCACCCTGAATGATGAAATCCATCCACTTCATTCTGTCTAGAGTAATAGGTTATGTACAAGCTTTCCAAGCTTCACCAAAATCAGGATCCTCTGGATACAAAATCTTGTGTTCCTTGAACCCAACCACCTTGATCTACATCTCTGTTAGAAAAATTTTCCTTCTGCTAAGAGCATCTGTAACTCTGTTAGACTTTCCACTCCTGTGTTTCAAGACAAATGTGTAACTCTGCAAAAATTCAAACCATTTCAAATGTCTTTGATTCAACTTTCCTTGATTATTCAAATATTGCAAAGCTTGATGATCAGTATACAAAACAAACTCCTTAGGAAGTAGATAGTGTCTCCACTTCTTCAATTCCTGAATTATAGCATAAAATTCCTAATCATAAACAAAATATTTTCTCTTGGCATCATTTAACTTCTCACTGAAATATGCAACAAGTTTACCTTCTTGGCTCAAAATAGCTCCTATTCTAGTACCACTAGCATCGCAGTCTACTTGAAACACCTTTTTAAAATTAGGAAGTGCTAGAATAGGTTGTTCTATAACTTTTTGTTTTAACAGTTCAAAACTCTTCTCAGCCCCTTTAGTCCACTTAAACTATTTCCTATCCCCTCTCATTGTTTCAGTCAAGGGACCACAAATAATGCTAAAACTTATGATAAACATTCTGTAAAAGCTAGCCAAACCATGAAATGATCTTACCTCAGTATCACTCCTTGGAGTAGGCCATTCTAGGAGAGCCTTCACTTTCTCTGGTTCCATTTTTAGTCCTTCTGCTAAAACTACAAATCCTAGATACACTAACTCCTCAAAACTTCACTTCTTTAAATTAATCAACAATTTTTCTTCCCTCAACTTCTCCAAAACCCTACGAATATGCATTAGATGTTCCTCCAATGTCTTACTAAAGATTAGAATATCATCTAGGTAAAAGATGACAAACTTACCTAGAAATTCTTTCAAGACCTCATTCATGAGCCGCATGAAAGTGCTTGGTGCATTGGTTAGCCCAAACGGCATGACCAACCACTCAAAAAGTCCCTCCTTTGTTTTGAAGGTAGTCTTCCATTCATCTACTTCTCTGATTCGAATCTGGTGATATCCACTCTTTAGATCTATCTTTGAGAAGTACACAACTCCACTTAAACAGTCCATAATATCATCCATCCGTAGCAATGGAAATTTGTACTTGATTGTGATCTTGTTGATAGCCCTAGAATTTGTGCACATCCTTCACTCTCCATTCTTCTTTGGTGCTAATACTGCTGGTACAACACATGGACTCAAGCTCTCACAAATCAAACCCTTCTACAACAACTCCTACACTTGTCTGTTCAATTCTTCACTTTTTGCTGGTGTCATTCTGTGTGCTGCCTTATTTGGCAAACTAGCTCCTAGGATCAAGTCCATCTGATGACTGATCCTCCTTACTGGTGGTAATCCATTAGGCACATTATCAGATACAATATCCTGAAACTCATTCAACAAATCTGCAACTTCTACAGGCACATCTT
The DNA here is from genome assembly GCA_018584345.1 of Thuja plicata. Lineage (NCBI taxonomy): Eukaryota > Viridiplantae > Streptophyta > Pinopsida > Cupressales > Cupressaceae > Thuja > Thuja plicata. Next base: position 525,529 of record MU223706.1, on the reverse strand, counting down.
CTAATTCCTCTTTACTAGCTTTTGGAATTAAAGAAAAACACATATGCTCATGCTTCATATCCTCTAGAAATTTTCTTCCATCAACAAAAGTTGTTCTTGCATTACTACATACCTTTTCTTCTGTACTGTTCAATGGTTTTAGCTTATGTCACACTCCATCCTTTGTCAGGGAATATTTATTTACATGGCCATCATGTACATCATGCCTATCAAACTACCACAACCTTCCCAACAACATATGGCAAGCATCCATAGGTATGATATCACATAGTACCTCATCATAGTACCTTCCAATCTTGAACTTTACTAAGCAATGTTCATTAACCATGACCTTGTGGTCATCCTGCACCCAAGCGATCTGATATAGATGTGGGCGTTTCTACCTCTTGAGCTTCAACTTTGTGACCATCTCTTCTAAGACCAGATTGTCACTATTTATGCTATCAATAATCACATCACAACACTTATTCTCACACTTGCACCTAGTGCGAAACAAGATCCTCCTTTGCTTAGCTTCATTTTCACCAATCAGCAGGACTCTTCTGTTAACTAGGACTTCTCCTTCACCATCTTTAGAATGAGATGATTTTGCATCTTCATCCACATGTGCAACTCTAGCCTGGCTATCATTTCTCCTATCCACCCTTCCTTGGCATTGAAGACATTCATATGCCCTATGACCTTCTTCTCCACAATGAAAACATGTTCCACGGAAGCCTCCTCTTCCTAATCCTTGTCCTCATCCTCTTCCTCTTTGATCTCTATTATTGTGGTTGAAATTATTTCCCCTCTGACCTTGACTACTACTGGCCTCATCCTCCTTTTTCTGATCTTCATTTTGGCCTCCATAAGATCATCCGCTAGATCTTCCACCACGACCTCTTTTTCTTTTCCTACTTTCAAATTTCTTGTTCAACTTTTCCTCTACCTTTAGGGAAAACTAATAGGCCTCTTCAATACTATTCATTTGGATCAAGTTCAACTCCTCCTAAATGCTTGGCCTCAACCCATTAAGGTAATGAGAAAATTTCTCCTTGTCAGCTTCCGCATGGCCTATTCTGATGAGGATTCGATAGAACTCCTCCGTATACTCTTGGACAGATTTCCCTGCTTGCTTCAAACCTTATATTTTCTTCAATAGATCAAGCTCATAAGCAACAGGAATGAACTGTCACTTCAATTTATCCACCATCCGATCCCATCTTGTGATTTTCTCCTTTCCTCTTCTATTTCGCTCCAACTGAATCTCCTGCCACCAGATCTTTGCATGACCCTTTAGTCGGGCCTTGGAAAATTTTACCCTATCAGGATCTTCAATATCTTCATGCTTAAATGATTATTTTGTTTCATTGATCCAGTCGATCAACTCTTCTGGGTTAAGACTTCCCAAAAATGTGGGAACCTCAAGCTTAGGTCTTTTCCCAGTCTTTGAAATGGCCCAGAAAATCCTTTCCTCCTCTTGGTTCAGAATTTCACCTTCACCTTCCTGATCAAAATCTCCTTCTACTTCTGCTTCATCCTCACTTTCCTCTCTTACTGAAAGATTCATGCCTCTGTGAATCTCTTCTTGCAATGCTTGCACTTGTCTTTGGAGGCCTCTAACCTCAGGTGGCACACTTCCGGCTCTTCTGCCATGCTCCCTTCATGGAGGTATTTTCGTAGTTATCACTAAAACCCTAACCACAGTCCTGGTGCAAACTGGCTCACAGTTAGCAATCTATCTACACACTCAGAAAATTCTCACTCTGATACCACTTGATGAAGGGGACCCTCTTAATACCACAAGTACACAATAGAAACAAAGAGAAACAACAAAAATTTGCAAAAAACAAAAAATTGGCTTCTTATTGTCTTCACAAATGTGGAATTACAAACTTCCAAATTACAATATCAAAAGCCACATGGGCATCCCTTACAATAATTTGTAGGACAAAGCTTCAAATAACCACCCAGAACTGCCCTAGAAAACACTACGGGCCTTCCTTAAATAGGCAATTTTCCACCACTAGAGAAGGTTCCAAAAATCTAGCCATTAAGGCTAACTACCCTTAGCGTTTAATTATTTTTCACTTTTATTACAAAAGGGTCGGCTTTAAATATTTACAAAATATGAGATTAGGTAGCCCAACTTCTGGAAGCCATAACTTATGAACCGTAGCTCCGATTGGCTATTATAACCACTTTTTAGAAAGGGGAGATTGTGATCTACATTGCTTTACGTGCGAAGTGCCAGTCAACTATTAGTTTGACCTCGATCCAGAGCCTCTAAGGTCCTGAAAATTGAGCTCAAATGTTTCACACCCTAAAATCTCATCATTAAATCCTTAATAACTTCACCAATACAGATGCTATGGTAGTAAAACTCAACTGGCATGCTTATATGACTAAGATGAACCTTCACCTGAAAAATCAGAACATTCTGAGTTCAAATGGCCAACTTACTAAAAATAGCAAGTTTCCAAAAATAGCATCTTTGTAGAAAATATCCCTTATTGAATAGAAAACACATATTTTTGGGTGATGCAAGATTGCCCTTACACCCAGGATGCTCCTGCATCAAACCCCTTTCTAAATATTTGATTCTCCAATATAGTATACTATAATACTAGTAAAAATTGAAAATATAAAAACTTAGGTTAAAATTGTACAATAATGAGTAGTACTGAATCATCAGTCGTGACTCATCACTTGTGTTAACTTTTACTGTCACTCATGTTAACTTTTATTGCTTCTCCAGATATCTGAGGTCACTAGGACACTTCTCACTTAATTATTTGGTCTGCGGTCAAATTGAGCTTATTACTAATTAAATGTTAAGTTACTCCAATTACGATTTGAATTAAACTTAGCTTAGTGTACACATGTCATGATTGTGGAATATGTTTACACTCATCATCGAATGACACCGATTGAATGAGTGTACATGTGTCGTTATTTTGGAATAGGATTGCAAAAATGGGATTTCTTTTGTCTTTCAGCCCAAAATACAATGTACATCATTGATATCTACTCATCCAACGGTCGGTGGTAGTCACCATCATTTGTAATTGTGGCGGGTCCCATTTATTTACTTTGAATTATATCTATCGGATGACACCGATTGTGTGAGTGGTCATGAGTCATCCGATTGAATGAGTGTACATGTGTCGTGATTTCAAAATCAGATTACAAAAATGAGATTTATTTTTTCTTTCAGCCTGAAATACACCGTACGTCATAATCGATGATCTATGCTCATCTAACGGTCGTTGGAAGTCACTATCATGTGTGGTGGGTCCCATTTATTTACTTTGAATCATATTTATCAGATGACACAAATTATGTGAGTGGTCACGTCACCACGTGTCATCTGATTGAATGAGTGTACAAGTGTCATGATTTCAAAATAGGATTGCAGAAATGGGATTTATTTTACCTTTTTTCCTGAAATACATCGTACATTGTTGATCTCTGCTCATCCAACGGTCTCCAGAAATACAGTTACATGTAACACCATACGCCAAACATTTATTAAATTTAAATAAGATTAAATATTGAAATTGTCTAATATAAAAATAACTAATTAATTTTAAAATATTGAAATCACAGATAATTGTCTAATACTCAACTTATTTATTAATTTATTACTAACCATAATTTATAAAATGCTTTAAACTTTTACAATTCCACATTCGCAGTCACACACATGACACATAATGATAATTACATTTGTCATTGACATGGAAAAATTAAGTTAATACTCTTAAATAAATCACATACATACATTAAACATTGTTACATTTTTTTTGGTTCATAATACATATTATATGATTTCACAGATTCACACATCGATTTGGCATTTTTTTGGTTCATAATACATTTTATATGATATCACAGATTCACACATCAATTTAGAATGTCAATGTGCATATAATTTATTATTTATTATTTATCATAAGTAAAGTCTAAGGTCTAAGGTCTATAGATTTCTTTAAAAAATTGCAATTAAACAATATGAAGTCTTTAGATTTCTTTACAAAATTGGAATTAAATAATATTTACACAGATAATCTATTATCTCACACATTGATACGAGTCTTGTTTCCCGAGGAAGATAGAAAAATTACAATAATTATTAAGATTCGAACAATGGAATTTTCATTAATTATTTCAAAAATTTACATCACTTATATTATAATATACTATATAATTATAGAGTTTAACAGTTAACTTTAGACTATAGTTGCACCATAAACACCTACAAAATGGGAAGTATGTTTACCCACAAAATGGGTAGTATTTAGATTCCAAACAGTTACAAAATTTATTTCCACAAGGGCACTGGTTGATCATATAAGAAAAAACAAAAAAACAAAATGAAATGCGGAAAACCATTTCAAGAACATAAACACTAAGGGTCTTCATCTCCATCCCTATCTGCGAAGAATTGTCTGTTGAGGATAATCTCCCCGAATTCATCGAGCAAGTTGTAGTCCGTCTCCTTGAAGTCGTCGAGGTGAAACCACTTCCGCAGGAAGTCCCTCCCCAGCCGCGCCCACTTCTGATTTCGCGTCAGCTGCCTTTCATTAAGGTTCAGTAGGAAGGGTTGCATTTCCACATTGCTGCCTCGCTAGATAAGATTTTCAATTTAATCAACCCAAGGGATATCCAACCCCAGTTTTGTGAAGACAATGACTAGGACATTGTCCACCAGAAATTGATCCTTGAAAACATTCCGTAGCAGCATAAGCATGTCTACCTTCTCTCCTCCAAGGTCGAGAAGAGACGCCAGGAAGTAGGACGTAATGTCTGTGCTGACGCGGTATCTCTTCTCGTTGCGAATAAACTCATGGCCGAGCACCATCAACACGACATTGTTAATGAAAGAGCCCACTTCCTTGCAAATAGAAGTGAGTACTTTGTCTGATATTGTATGTGATAAATTTGGCCTTGTTAATTCACCATACACTTCAACATAGTCCTTCTTCACCAGGTACACACAAGAATGAATATGAGATTATTCATTCTGTCTGCCTGCATGATTCGACTTGTTGCCTTCTATCCAGATGGGGTTTTTGAAATTTCTCTCAGAACGAGAGTCTCACAACCATGGACCAATCTAGGAACGAAGGATTTATCATGATGGATGCAATACAATGCAAGATTATACTAAGAAATGAAATATGAGAGATTAAGCTAAGACATGATTTC
>MU223706.1:484804-506707 GCA_018584345.1 Thuja plicata | reverse complement strand
TTGTTGGGAAATTTGGATTTATCTTTGCTTGAGGAAGAAGACCCTTGTTTGTTTTCCTTGTGTAAGGTCAATTCTCCTTTCTTGATCATAAATGTCTCAATTCTTACAGCTTGTTTAATCATGTCATTAAAGGTTAGACGACCTTGTAGTTGTACTTGATACCCAAAGTTGGGAAAAATATTATTGAGAAAGATGTCCAACTTTTCAGATTCAGGTATGTTGCAAGAATATCATGTATAGAGCTATCTCCATCTTTGGAGAAATGCCAAGAAAGATTCCCCGTTATTTTGTTTCAAGTTGCAAAGATCTCGAATATGAACCGAATGTTGGATGTTGTGAGAATAATGTTGTAGAAATAAATTGGCAATTTCGTCAAAGGTCTTGATGCCAGTTGGTAGTCTAGAAAACCATTCCATAGTTGATCCTCCCAAACTACGTGGAAAAAGATGCATAAGATAGGTTGTGTCATGCATGAATTCCATGGAGAGAGCACCAAATTCTTTCAAATGATCTTGAGGATCAGATGTACCCAAGTATTTGTCATATTTAGGAAGTTCAACTCCTTTGGGAAAAGGAGGCATGTGAAGATATTTATCAAATGGGAAATGACAGATGCTTTCCAGCGTGAATTGGGTGACAGGTTTGTCTTTCTCTTTCAAGAGTTGAGAGAGTTGCTCTCGCATAGTTTGCATTTATTTTTGCAAACATGAATTTTTAGTCTCTTCCTCTTTCTCAATAAGTGTCTCTACCTTGTAATCAGAGGGAAGTTTAGAACCTTGGGTGGCTAATTCGAGAAGGTATTTCTCCTTCTCCTCTTTCATTAGGACCGCCATCATTTTCATGAAGTTTTTATTATTGCGGGCCTCTATGATATCTGCTTGGGTTATTTCCTTCTCCTCTTGAAGAGGAGGGTTTTCAGTGTGGTTGAAAATAGGACCACCCATTTGACTATGTTCTACCATATTGCTAGAATGTAAGGATTCAAAATGTAAAAATTTGGTATGAAAAGATTGAGTGTTCTTTAAATATGAGTCTTCTTGGAATAAAGGATTTTGAACCCTACTAAGATCCATAGGAAATGACCATTTATTGTAAGGTAATCATACCGGGGAGGGAGATTGAGATGATTCCTCTCTAGATGTGGATGTTAATGGTGTGGAAAGTACAGATTCATCTTGATTGATTGAAGAAAATGTTTTTCCACTTCAAGTTGTGACAGTCATAGACAAAGTTTTAAACAAGGAAAGTGAACTAGGACCAAACTTGAAACTGTCTCAAAGTAGTTGCATAGAATGTGCCAAAAAGGTGAAGTATCCTTGGTGCAAATCATCTAAGATGAGGCTAAAACAAACCAAGAGATGTCTATTGCGACACAAGGCAGGAAAAAATAGATAAAATAGATCAAAAAGACATGAGACAAGACCAGTTTAAGCAAGCATCACGTAGTTCTCAACCAAAGAAACTAAGTTTCAGACTGTGTGAAGATACATGGCATAAAAATAGACCCATATCAGAGACTAGATTTGATAGAAGTACAACTGAATGACAGATTTTAACTCACTATTTTGGACAAAAGACTGCAGTTTCGCGTGATGAAATGCTATATCACGCGAAGATTCTTACCGAACCGTGTGAAGCAATGCTTGCTTCATCTGAATATTGACACCAGTTTGACAGAATAAAGATTGACATAATAATGCACTATTTCAAAATGTCACGTGATAGTGTGCTACATATCACACAAAGATTCTCACCGAATGATGTGAAGATTGTGAAATTTTGCGCAAAACTATGCAAATGTTGAAAAAAAAGATGTTTACAGAATTAGACTATTAAGACCAGTTTGCATTTTCCAAGATGAAATCATGCTATTTCTTGATAGGTAGTTTGAGTGACAGATTTTTTTGGACATGTTCAAGATTGACAGTTTGTGTGTTTTGACGATAGTTTCGATTGTTTAAATGACACACCCATGCAAAACACATTAAGAAGAATGTTTGTAGTACTAGAACAAGCACATTACAATCCTAGGATAGCCAGGACAATATATGTTGAATCCCCACTTAAACCAAAGTTCAGATATGCTTACTCTTAGTGGATAACTTAGAAGCTTGGAAGCACGGGCTCCTCCTTATATATGCACTCACTTCTCAGGCATACCAAGCTTCGAACCCCAAAGGAATTGCTTCCCAAAGGGCTGTTATCTCTACTAAAAGCTGTAAGAATGTGGGGCATCTTAGTCAGTATCTAACCTTCCATGCCAACAGATAGAGGGTTTTTGGAAAACTAGAACAACAGTTTGTAGTAAGGTCATCTGTTCAGGTGGTTGTGATCAAGTCATTTTCCCAATAAAGGGGGCTCTCCCAATCTGTCCAAAGTAAGGCTTTCACCTTAACAATGTCGGGAATTTAACGCACCACTAGAGTACTGGAGGAGATTTTGGTTGCCACAAAAAATTCACACCTATCTATTGTGACACTAATCACAATAGCATTTTTTGTATATCGGTTTGGAAGGGCTTGGCTTTATCCTGTTACCGGTTGGGCATCCACTCTCATCGGCTCTGCTAAAGCTCTTCAGAGGTAGCCACTCTAGAAGAATCACATGAATTTCTCTTACACCCAAGATCCATAAAGGCGAGAGGAGAGGATATGTTCATGTAGTTCTTAGGATTAAAATCTAAAAAACACTTCAATCACGCAAGACAGTGATTCATTTTAAGCACCAACCGAAGTGTGTTTTAACTACTGAAAATAGACATAAGAAGTTATGAAAACATGCAAGGTCTTCGACAAACATCTTGCAATAAAACCCACTAGTAGTTTGTAATGCCTTTCTTCATATCAGCATCCTGCAACAAACATGTCAGAAGTTTATGATGGCTTTTCTTTTTCTCAACGTCCTATAAACCATTGTTATGCTATTTCAAAAGATAAAATCAGAGAAGCACAGATGTCAGAAAATAGAAGGTGGTTAGAAAATTGAGGCAATGAAATATCAAAATGAAAGCTCTAGATTGTAATTTCACATGATAAAGTATTCTAGATCGCGCGAAGAAATATTTTGTGCCACGCAAAGAACTAGAAAGTTTGCGCGAGACGTACAGAAAGTTCGCGCGAAAGTAAACCATAACTTGTATGGAAGTATAGATAGAATGCAAAAAAATGAAAAATATGAAATGAAATGAGGCCAGAACAAAAATGTACCTACCCCACGGTGGGTGCCAGAAATGTATGCGATAAATTTGGCCTTGTTAATTCACCATACACTTCAACATAGTCCTTCTTCACCAGGTACACACAAGAATGAATATGAGATTATTCATCCTATCTGCCTGCATGATTCGACCTATTGCCTTCTATCCAGATGGGGTTTTTGAAATTTCTCTTAGAAAGAGAGTCTCACAACCATGGACCAATCTAGGAATGAAGGATTTATCATGATGGATGCAATATAATGCAAGATTATACTAAGAAATGAAATATGAGAGATTAAGCTAAGACATGATTTCAATGCAATTAGTCTAGAAATTGAAGCTATCTTATTGCAAAATAAAATTATTCTATAAGAGATTAGCATGTAAATGAGACAATAATTCAGTATTCTAACAATGCAAAAGTGAGTGGGTAATCAGGGGTTTTGAATGAGGAATGAGAGTTCTTTTATAGACTCATAGATGATCAGAATAGAAAGTTTCCTCTTTGAAATAAAATAGATAGAAAAGCCAGTTTAAAAACAGAAAGCTTTATTGAAAATAATTCAGTAAATTATTTTCTTCCTGTTTTAACTGTATTCTTTCTTTGATTTAATACTGTTTTATTTGAATTAAATTGTTTTCTCTCTCTTTAAAGCATAATTAATTCAAAGTTTCCATTCCTGAATAAAGAAAGATTTTTGATAGAATATTCAATTAATTCAATAAATATGACCTCATATTTGCTTTTTTCTCAATTATCTGAATATTTAAATTCAATTATTGAAATGAGGATATTTATCTAATAATTAAATATTATTTCATTCCTTTTTCCATGTGTCTCAGCTAAAGAGGGTGAATTTAATTTAATTAAAATGCTAGGACTTTATAATTAAATTAATTCGATCATAAGGTTTGTTTAGCCAAATAGGTATTTAGGAATTAAACATGATGTATGATTGATGTAGATTTAGGATTTTCTACATTTGACACTCAGGTCGAGTAGAGTCAGTTAAAAGCTCAGAATTGCCTAGTACAATAGGACTTTGATGATCGAGAAGAATGACAAATGCAACAAAATTGGTTAAGGTTGCAAGATGCCAATTTTGGGGTGTTACAGGTATCCTTCCCATAAAGGGCTTTTTCTCATCAGTAGATGTTGTTCTCAACCTAATTGGTGTGTCCATCTCTGCCTAAACTTAAAACCTAAATCTTCAAACTACACAGAAAATTGAAATTCGAGGGCCGAGGCTGAAAGGAAAAAGTAAATTGAAATTGACAAAGAAGCAAGAAAGAATGTCTATTAATAGCCCTATGAATCCATATCTTCCATATCATTAGGTAAATCATTCCCATTAATGCATTAATACAGGAGTGTGGGAAATTACTAATATAGCCAGTGGTCACTATACTAATAACTATAGTTGTACTAGTACAATTTGAGAAACTATGTGAATTGTCTGATGGCTAAAGAATGTCACTTCCACTCTGACAAGACATTCATTTTGAGAAATTGTTCCCAAGATAAAACTCTAGCCATTGATCTACGTCAATCAATGGCCTCAAATAATACGTTTACAAGTTAGGGTTCTAAATAAACAGGTTTAAGGTACATGTCAATGGTATCAATGCTCATAGTTGATAGTACAATATACATACCATGTGCAATTGCCAAATGTACATACCACTTGTAGTTGCCAGTGATGGTAGACAATTCCTATACCAAAGAGGTGATATTAACTTGATGTGACTGGTAGTCTAGAAATTGTCATTATAAGATGTTTTATGTATTGCCATTTGGCATTTGCTAATTTTAGATTTTAGTTTTACTTTAAAGTTTAAAGAATAAATACTTTAAAATTTCACAATTTAGCATTTGCACGACGCACAGTCATACATGTGACATGATACATGCAAAAGTTAAGTTATATTACTATCAAATAAATAATGTTAAATAAATAACATGTTGTCATACATTAAAAATTTAACATTTGTTTGGTTCATTTTCAATTTCACAAATTATAAAATCATATATGTCATGACTCACACATACATATTATACAATTAAATCCATAAAAACAAACTGAAATGAAGTTGCAAAGTTTTCATTAATATTTTCTATAAATTTACAATATTTGGAATTTCAGACTTGGAGACTTTCATAGTTTCACTTGAAGTCCTTACAAAACTTTAAAGACAAAACCTACAACCTACTATAGTGAAAATTTCAAAATTTTCAGGCGGAGGGCATAGGGACACAACACTAAGAATTTTCCCCTCTATCTAAGTAGAACTTTCCAGATACGACAAGCTCTATGAATTCATACAACCATCTGTAGTTCATCAAGTCATCCAACAGAAACCATTTGCGAAGAAAATCCATACCAATTTGTGCCCATATCCTATGGTGCGTCAACTACTAAGCATCCAAGTTCAAAAGAAAATGTTGAATGTCCACATCTTCATCTGACTTGAAAAGCTTGTGTATATCACTTGCCCAAGGGATCCCCACCCCTAATTTTCCATAAATAGCAACCTTAATGACGTCACCCAAGAATTCATGTTTGAATAGATTCCTTAACAGAAGGAGCATATCCACCTTCTCTCCCCCGAGGTCTAAAAGAGATGCCAAAAAATAGGACGTAATGTCTATGTTAACTCGGTACCTATCGACATTTTCAAAAAATTGATGGCGTAGCACCATCCTCATAGCCTCATTTGTGAAGGCTCCAAATTCCTTGCAAACTGATTCAAGGGTTTGGTTTGAGACCAGGCCCAAAAAGGCCTTTTGTTCCTCTGTAGATGTGCTTATCAAACGAATAGGAGTGTCCATCTTCAAAAAACAACTACCACAATATCTGAAATTATACTATACAACCTAAAAACAAAAACCAGAGGAAATCTTTCAAGCACTAGCAAAGGCAGACCCAAACCAAAGGAGAATTGAAGAAGAAGGAAGCGTAGATCATCTATAAATATCCCTTAATTCTTTCTCTAACCTAATTAATTCATTTGTCCTTCAAAATTTTGTAAATCTTTCATATTAAAAGCATGAGTGTGTGAAATTAGAAATAGCCAAATTTAGCATCAGTGATAAAACATTTCTTTTATTAATGACAACTATGATACATTATCAACCATCCACCTAAATAGATGTAAGACTTGATACATGTAAATAATGATGTCATTACGTGATGTTGTATTAATTAGATAATAGTTATGGTGGAGATTAACTAAACTTCAACCGTTCATCTAAGATCATCAAACGGTCTCAAATAAGACATTTAACATTATAAAATGATGGAAGTTACTGTTAGGTTGTGTGTTGATGTAAATTTTTGTGCCTATGGATACTAACATGTGTTTAATCTGCAAACAATTTATTAGTTGGCGTTGGCCCACATGACGCATTAGAAAGTGTCATCTTTTGAAAATCGCCAATCAATTATTTATTTTTCCTATACTTAACGATAGATTAGCCAAAAAATATATATATTTTTTCAGAAGGCACAAAAAATTTGCCAGCACAATTATTTTTTTAGCCTTCAACAAAAAATCATTTGCCTCATATATTATAATGTATTTACTTAAAAAGAAACAAATTCGCCTCACACAATATATATTTTCCCCACATTAATGTATTATTTGCCAGGATTTTATGGAATTTTCATCGGGCAAGGAAAAAATCGCCTTCGCCTTTATATTATTTTTCTAATTTGGAAAAAAAATTTGCCATCATTAAGAAAAATTTTCCCCTAAATTAATGTGTGATTCACCTGGATTTTACACTTTTTCCTAGGAGGGTGTTTCTTAAAGTTATCCCTGATCTAGGGCTTCAATGATGAATCTTGAATGTTTGAACCAAATCCCTTCAAAGTCTTGAAACCTTGAATCCTTGATCTTCAATGGAGAACTTGAATGCTTGAGAATAAAACTTGAACACTTTGAAAGCTTGAAAACATGTAGGACTATGGATGCTTGAACTTTTTTCTTGAAGAGCTTACTTTCACTTAGTTGGTGATTAGAAAAAATGAGAGGAGAAGGCTACCTTATATATGAAACTAGGGAACAATCTTCAAGAGAGGCCTACATAGGAGAATTAAGTTCCAATTAGACCTACATCCCTAGAAGAGGATCTATATTAAATATAATTTAAGAATCATCACTTCGGAACCCGAAACAGTTAACTTGGAAGCGGGAAATGAACTTTTGATGACCTCCAGCAGCTGACAAAATTCCAAAATGGAAAGAGGGACCCAGGTCAAGGTAGACTTTGACCCAGGGAGTCGGAACCTTGGAAAATATGCTAGATGGGATGGATGGTGCCTTGAGAGGCCCAATCAGGGTCCTAAATAGGCATAGAAGTAGGAGAGGATGCAGAAATGAGGGGACAATATGATGGTGGTAAAAAAAACACCCTAAGGAGGGATAAATTTTCTTAAAATGGAAGTTCTTCCATTTTAAGATGATACATTAAGCCCCCACTTTAGCAGGAGTATGGAAATCGAACATACTCACGGTAAAGTTAGAAGAAAGACTTCAGTGGATCACAATGAGGTAGAACATCACTTAGTCAAGGACATGAACCCATAGACCAAGGATTCTAACTCAACAAACATGCATAAAGATATGAAAGCAAAAAGAAATTAATTATAGAAAATATACATGATTACATAAGAAAGAGAAGAACAACACTATAGATAACATAGCTTCATGATCTAATCCCACTAGCATGAAAGTGAAAGAGAGAAAAGAGAGAGGGATTACCTATCCTAGTAAAATTCCCACCATACCATGAATCACAAAGGAGGGAGAACCCAACAGGTTCACCCATAAGCTGTGCTTTGTAATTTTAATGCATCTTCTGATGGCTTTTGGAATACCCATAGATCCACATTCTTGTATCACTATGGAATATAAAATGCGTGTGTTTTGAGGATTTATCAACTTATGTGTGTTACCTTCCAAGGATTTATCATATTGTAAAATGCATCTCTTCAGGATTTAGCAACTTATGTGTGTTACCTACCGATGATTTAGCGAAAAAAATAAAAAATAAAAATGTGCGTCTCTTTAGGATTTAGCAACTTATGTGCGTTACCTTCTGAGGATTTAGAAAAATGTAAAAATAAAAATGTGTGTCTCTTCAGGATTTAGCAACTTATGTGCATTACCTTCAGAGGATTTAGCATATTTTAAAATGTAAAATATAGTATAAGAGAGACCCTATATATGCCCCCCTCCTTATCATGACTACCCATTAGGCAAGATAAGGAAGATAAAGAGGATACCTACTTCACAAAGTATGGAGATATCCAATTTGATGACAATGATGTACACTATAATCTTTGCAAAGAGTATTGACCCTTACCTCTAAGAGCATAGATAATCATGAAATGGATATGTCACATATGGAAAAAGGAGCCTCAAAGAGGAAGAGATATTATCATCCAGACCCCCACCATAGAGGAGTGCTTAATAAAATGTCATCTTCTAAAGAAAAGAGGGACCAAAGATTCGATCATCAAGCCCCCTGCAATCAAAAGGAAGAAGAATCTCATATTGAAGGAATCAAACTCTAACCCAAAGTAAAGGAAAGAGTTTATCATAAACATAATTTTCTAAAATAAAGAAGAGGTGATGACCTAGGACAATCACCTCTCATATAAGAGGGTTTTCATAGCCCAAAACATAAATCTTTATAAGGAAATAATGTTGTAGAATAAACAAATGTCACTAAGCTAAGGAATTTAAATCCTTAGATAGAGGGAGAAAGAAAGAAAAAAATACCTTGCCCCCCAGGGATGAAAGCAAGGGATATATCAAATTATATCAAGAGATGTAGCAAAGAGAAAATTACAAAACAAATATCCTAGAAAAGATATCATGAATGATTATGAGAAAAGGAAATATGTACCATAATAGAAAATTATAGGGATAGAATATAGAAAGAATAACCGATTAAACTAAAAAAAAAACATTCTAAGAGCATAATGAATCCTAGAAGATTGGAAGAAGATACCTTTTTCCCTCTAGTTAAGAGACAAGAGGAGAAAAATGATCTAATTTATAGAAGAATGAGGGGAATTCCCTATATCAAAATTATGAAGAAATTGTAAGACCGCTCAGGAATGAGATATAATTCCTAAAGAATCTCTTTCTCTAACATATAATTTGAAATGCACACAATCAACAAGTAAATGTGTATTACTATAATGAAAAGGACATCTATATTTAGAGAGAGCATTTTTTGTTATGGGTTTAAATATTTATTTATTAGAATTCATTAATTGGACATACACTTTCTTAGCCACGTCTTGAGGAGTATCAGGGTGATGTAAGGAAGGTGTTGGAAGAAGAATATGATGAGGAGGGAAATGGTTAAGATCAACCACTTTGATTGGAGGAGGTGGGAATCCTATACCATGCATATCTTGTTTAGGGGATGAATGAATCAGGTTTTTAATGCCATGTTCATTAACACCAAGTCCTAAACCCTTATAGCCTTGTTTATCCACCATAGTGTATCTAGTAGTGTACATATTTTGCAAAGCTTCTACAGGAGCTGATTGATTATGGTGTTCATGAGAAAATTTTGTGTATGGTATAATGATAAGTTTAGAAGAGGTTTCTTTGTTTTTCCCTTTATTATCATCATGGATCATATAAGAAGGGGAAGGTAAATGGAAGAACTCTCAAACATTGGTATCATGAACCCTAGCTTGAGCTCCATTATAAGTGTGGGAAGAACTAGGGTTTGAAGATGGAGAAACATGAATAGGATTATTAGGAATTGGATTAGGCATGATAGGATTCAGATTAGGAGGATTAAGAACTAGATTTGGAATGATTGGATTAGGATTAGGAAGATTAGATGGAGTATCATCTACCCAATTCTTCACATAATCCAAAAGAGCAATAAGTCCACTACACAAATCCTTGATGAAAGTTTTGAAAGTAGGAAGACTAGTATTAGTTAATCTCAAGATAGCATAAGCAAGTGAAACATGAAGATTAACAAACATGATGAAATGGATGATACTTTCATACACATAATAAGTACTATAAAGAGATGCTAAAAGAAGCACAATGAGAAAAATATCCATACCCTAAAGCATCTTAAAGATCTTCATAGTGAATGAAATGAAAGAAATGTTTTTGTATTTTTATGAGTATGTAGATTGTTTGTTTATTTTATTGTTTTAAAATGCAAGAGCATAAAAGAAAAATAATTTAATATAAATGCAATATCTAGTCTCTAAGGAAAAGAAGCAAAGTATCAAACATAAAAAAGAAAGAGTTTTCTATCGCGGGTTCACCAAAATGTAAGAAAGAAAATGATGGACTGTTAATTAATGTATAGAAATTAGATGTTATGTTACCAATGTGTAAGATATGAAATATATATTTGAAATGTACGGGGTAAATAAGATGCTCATCTCTTATCCTTAGATATACAAATGAAGGATCCAAATTGATTAACCCCAAAGGAAGGATCAATTCACAAATGAATCAACCATTTGGAGATAAGAGTAAAGAGGAAGATCTTAAATTCCATTTTATAGGAAAGAATGTGTTATAGATTTAGGAAGATTAAGAACTTTAATTGAAATGAATAAGAGGAAAGTACTAACCTTGAAATGTTATAGATCTAAAGAATGCTATTTTGGGGGTCTGTACTCAGTTTTTAGAAATTTTGAGACTAGATTTGAAATAGAAATGTAGAGATGAACAAAACCCAGAAATCTTTTTCTATTCTGACATAGTTCTGACTCTGACCCTCAAGTCAATGTCACCATTGACCTAGAATTTCTGATTCCAACCTAGGGCAAAATCGACCTAAAAAGTCTCTGACAGGAAATCTATTTTTAGATCGTAAAATTTTGCCAAAAAGGGTATCTGAATCTGCACTCTGATCCACTGTTCCCAACCTGTACCTACAAGAAAAATGGATTTGTTTGTTGGGGTGAGGGGTTTTCCATAGTCAAACCCTGATTTAGGAATTAACCTTGAAATAAATAATTGAAATAAATAATTCTAGCAAGTAGTAGAAATAGATCTAATAATGAAGCTATGATATTCAATAGATATGCAATTGTATTTGGAATGTAAACAAGTATGTAAATATGAAAGCTTGGACTCAATATTAGAAACCATAAACCTCCATGATTCTATGGTTGGAGTCCACCTTAAGGAGAGAATGAATGAGTATTGAGGATGCACAAAGGATCTTGAAGGAAGATCACACCACCATGATGGATAGATCTAGGGCTTGAATGATGAATCTTGAATGCTTGAACCAAATCCCTTCAAAGGCTTTAAAGCTTGAATCCTTGATCTTCAATAGATAAATTGAATGCTTGAGAGGAAAAACTGAACACTTTGAAAGATTGAAAACATGTAGGAAAATGGATGCTTGAACTTTTTGCTTGAAGAGCTTACTTTCACTTAGTCGGTGGTTAGAGAAAATGAGAGGAGAAGGCTTCCTTATATATGAAACTAGGTCACAATCTTCTAGAGAGGACTACATAGGAAAATTTAATTCCAATTAGACCTATATCCCTAGAAGAGGACCTATATTAAAAAAATTGAAGAATCATTGCTTCAGAACCTTAAACAGTTGACCCAGAAGCGGGAAATGAACTTTTGATGGCCTCCAGCTGCTGAAAAACTTCCAAAATGGAAAGGGGGACCTAGGTCAAGATCGAGGTCATCCTTGACCTAGGTCGAGGTTGAGGTCGACCTTGACCCAGGGATTCAGAGCCCATAAAAAATATGCCAGATGGGATGGATGGTGCCCGGAGAGGCCCAATCAGGGTCCTAAACAAGAAGAGAAGCAAGAGAGGATGCATAAATGAGGTGTTATGCCCTGCATCCCCGTCTCTACATTTTGTGTGCAAAATGTTGGGTCCCCCTTTTTTTTTTTTTTTCTTTTTTTTTTCTTTTGTTTTGCTTTTTGCTACAGCCTTGCCTTGTATTTCTTTTCCTTTTTGCTTTCTTTCTCTGGGGTTTTCTTCCCCGGTGTGTCTTGTTTTCTTGGTTTGGTTTTTCCCTCTGGGATCCCGGATCCCAGAGGTTGCCTTTTGTTGGAAGCCGGATTCCGGACTCTGGGATTCTTTGCGATGATGTTCTTAAGTCTTAAGAATATCATCGCAAGGAATCCCCGGGCCTGGAGTCCGGAGGGTTCGCCTAACCTGAAATCTATGGAAGGAGGAGGATTACTTTTCACCGCGGGTATAAATAGACTTACTTGTCATTTTCACACATACCGCGATTAAAACCTTCAAGCACTTAGAGTGAAATAGAGCATTTTCAAAGTGATTAACAGAGTATCTACAGAGATTTTGTGATAATCAAAGCTTAACACCTTCTGTTGCTCTCAGACATACGCAAGTGCTTCATGGTGGTGATCTTGTCAGCCTAACGACTCGAGTTATTACAGGGTTCTCTCAGTAATCCCTTCTTTCCTTCGCCTCCTGCATTTTCAGGTTGGCGTTTCTCCTTTCCTCCTCTCTGCTTTGCTTCTGTTTTCTGGTTTGTCTTTGGGTTTTGCTTTGTTTTGTTTGTTTTGTTTTTCTTTGTTTCTCTGTCGTGTTCATTCTTTTGTCTTCTATTTTTGCCGCCCATTGTTGGGTCGGCTCTGCGAGAAGGTTGTCCGCCTTCTGTGCAGAGGTTTTTTTTATCTGTAAGGTCTGTAAGTAGCTTGTAAATAATATAAATAGTTGTATATATTTGTTTCTTCCTTGTCTGGTTTTCCCGCGGGAGTCATCCTGTGTGTATAATCATGTATATGTGTATATATCTATAGATAACCCTTATATATCTCCTCCTTTCCATGTATATACCCCTCAGCTCTATGTATATCCTTCCAGGTGGCTTGACAAGCTGGTCGAGTCGCCTTTGCTTTTGGTTTTTCTCCTCCAAGCTTGCTTCGAGGCAGAAAACCACCTGTTTAAAACTCGGCTCTCGGCCGGTTTCAAATAGGCAGTTTTCTCTCTCCTCCATCAAGGCTGTCAGAGCCTCATTTATTTCCCATGCGTGCAATTAATTTTAGCCAAATGACTTTCCCTTTTCACACGTTCGAACAGTTGGCTCCGTCGCTAGTGCCATCACATCTATTCAATGCCAACGCACGTGGCATCCATGTGGACCTGCCTTCACATTTTTCTTCGCTAATGGTCATTTCTTCGGGCCTCGGGCCTCTTTCCACCATTCATCCTATGTCTTCGTCAAGTGTGATAAAATTTCCCAGACCCGGAGATATAATGAAAATCCTAAGTTTGTGTTTTTCTTTTCGGATACTTATGCGTAAAACTAACTTTTCAGGAAAAGCAAATGGCGAGGTGGTAAGATCTCTGGACCTCGGAGTTACTGTTTTATTTTGATGAATATGTTCTGATGGTCACTTTGCCTCGTAGGTCCGGACTTCATCTTACAAACATGTCTGAAGCATCCGCATCATCTCCTCCCGGAAGTTCAGAATTGCCAACCACAACCGAGACTAGGGCACCAGCAAAGTCAAAGATAGAGAAGGCCCTAGCAAAGCTCCTCCTTACCATGAAATTCATGCAGGATAATGAGATTGTGGGCTCAAAGATTGAGTCGAAGGTAAAACTTATGACCGACGCCAATGTCAGAACTTGGGCAGAAATGGAGGGCCTGGTAAAGATAATGCACATCTAGCGACAGGCTGGAGACAAACTTGCAACCAACGTCGGGGGTTCTGGAATCCTCCGGGAAGCTTGCTTCCCATGCTCCATGCAGTCTCCGGAGCTTGTTCTAACTTTGGCGGCCAACTACAACTCTTCTGTCTAGGCTGTTATGCTAGCAGCTGCAGAACCCACGGGATTCCCCACTCCACTGGTGTCCCTCGACCCGGTCACTTTCCAAGCAGGCCTGGGCATCTTACAATTTGACAAGGCCATAGTGGTCACAAGGACTGATGCCTTGAAACAATTCAATCAACTAGAGGATGTTTCCCAGGTGTACATGAACACCAATTGGCTCAAGGTCCCGAAAAGGGATCCAAAAAGAATGAAGATAGATATCCCCCACTCCGAATTCAAGGAAAGCATCCAAATGGGGATGATAGCATTGGCCCGAGTATTTGGGCAACCCTCCGCCCAGGAATTTTCAAAATGGATGTACTATTTCCTCCTGGGCATCTCCACTAAGGGAGAATTTTTTGATTGGGCGACAATAATCTCCAATCATGTCGACTCCCAGTTCCTACAATTAAACCAGAAGAAGAAGTTCTACATGACTTCTTATGTTTTCTGGGCTTTGACCCAACAGAGGCCCCACTCCAATGGCCTGCTTACAGATGGCATTCTTGGGATTGGCCCAGGATAGAAAGCACCGTGGGACCATTTCCCACAAATTCAATGGGAGGCCAGCTTCCCTAGTTACTGCCGGGTAAATGACTCCTTCGTTTACTACCATCTTCTCACACCCACCCGGGATGCTGGATACCACCTGTCCACTGAGGCAATGAAATTGGTTAGTAGTTATGGACACTACTAAATTTAATTCCAGTAGCATACATACATTAGGGTCGTTGGCTTCTCCGGGAAACCCTACTTGTTTCCCAAGCATTGTGGGGACAAGATCGTGCTACTGGAATATTTCCAGCAGATGATGGAGCTACATACC
Source organism: Thuja plicata (assembly GCA_018584345.1). NCBI lineage: Eukaryota > Viridiplantae > Streptophyta > Pinopsida > Cupressales > Cupressaceae > Thuja > Thuja plicata. Next base: position 491,862 of record MU223706.1, on the reverse strand, counting down.
CTCTTGGCCCACAAGAAGGTCCCAAACGTTTCATTCCCAATCTCCTGTGGGAACTACACCTGCAGTCTGGCTGCCACGAAGGAGGCAGACAATGAGTTAAAATGTTATAACTTGCAGGAATTTTATCTGGCATAGAGAAATTTTGATCCGCATGGCAGAATTGCAACGGCACTGCCCCAGGCTTCATAACCCCTCCATGTACACATGGAAGACTTCTGGACAGATCACCAGGATGACATGGATGTGTGCAGCCAGCACTATGATAGAATGACGGCCAGAATGATGCAAGAGCTAAGACTCGAGAGGTTCCAGACGGGTTTCTCAGATGATGCCCCCACCATAGATCCCCAGTACAAAGAAAAGGGGATTGACAAAATGCCATTGCCGATAATGAATTGGGCCACCCAGGAGGAGCACACTATTGAAGACTTCACTCGAGAAGTAGTCGAGCGAAGTCATGCCTATTTTAAAAGGGTGTGACCCAGGAGTATGCGCCAAGCTCCTAGACTGGTACCAAAAGTAACACCACCGCCGGTACTAAAATTGACTCCGGGGGTCAAGACTTCTGCACAAGGCATAGACAAAGGAAAGGGGATAGAAACAACTCCCCCTGTGTAACAAGTCCCCATTCAAGAAAAGATCAAGCAATCTGTAACAGTCTCCCAACAAATGAGGGAGTAGTTGATAATGAGGCTTGCCACTCCCCCGCTAATGGCTGAACCAATTCGTCCTCCTTCCTCCCCATCGCTGGCAGCCTTGATGGTCAAGGCGATAGGGGTGGATCCCACAGAGGTAGCAAAAATAGCAGATGTGGGGCCGCCTCTGATCACCCAGAGGAAGAGAAAGCACATCAAACAGCCTAAGATAGAACCAACACCAATGGCTTCCCTCCCAAAAGAAGTAGAAATCCTTTCTTCCAGTTCCCCAAAACTAGAGAAGGAAGTAGAACAGGCAGACATCCCAGCCATGCCCCCTCCGAAAGATGAGTTTGACGTATTTGCAGTTGATGAGTTTGGAAATTTGCAAGGGGATGACACACAAGCGGAGATGGAAGTCTCAGAAAAATAGCAAGAGGCTATGGATCCAGAAGACCTGGAACTTGAAGCTGCAGAACAAGAGCAGCAAACAGAAGAAAAGAGGCCAGAACTGGAGGTTATCTCTGGGGCCCCAAAAACACAAGGTCCGGGAGTAGACCAACAACAACCAAGTTAACAAAAGGCATCTACTGGGGAACTCAGACCCAGACCTTCAGGATCAATCGTAACCCTAGTCGCCGCATTCCAAAGGCCACTCCCTGGGGCAACGTTCGGGCAGGTTATCACAGCGGCCCAAACTCTGAATCTCGGCCCGATACCTCCACTACTGCCAACAGATGAGGAAGAAGAGAAGCATGAAAAGGAAATTCCCAAGGAAGCCGACCAGGGTCCAGACACATCAATCGACATCTAGGACCAGGCTGAGGAGACAGAAATCGAAAAGAATATTGCTGGAGAAGTACCGGCAGGGAGAGAAATAGAGGAAGTACATGCTGAAAAGGAGCAGCCGCCACCGAACACTAGGAGAGAATTTGAAGAAAAAACTCTGGCAGGAAGGCCACGTCTCCCACCTCCATGGTTGGTGGAAAATAGGAAAAGAAAAGCCCAATCCGCTCTGACAGTCCCTCTCTCCCTGGCCGAAATGATGGCCTTAGCTCAGGCTCTGCCAAAAACAAAGAAAGCTCAGACAGTTCATACCCTTCGGACTGGGCCAAGCAGAGAAATAGTTGCAGTGGTAGCAACGCCTCCCCCAGATGTCGATGAAGTGGCCGCGGACCCCGCAGATTACAATATCGCAGAGGTATCCTTTGGAAAAAGGGGAACACAGGGCGAAGCAGGCCTGCTAAAGGAGGCAGCAAGGGCAGTGGAGGCCCTATATTAAAAGGAGGCCCAGAGGCTCAAAGATGAGAAGGAGAAGAATGCAAACCTCATGGGGTTGCTTACAGAGCTGGCCTGACCCCTCAACGCTGCCCCTCCACAGACCTCCACCGCAGAGGAATTACCGCAGAGCGACATAGACTCCCTACGAGTAATGAAAAAGAAGGCCCAGGCAGTAGACAAATGGGTTTCTCTATAGATAGGAAACACCCAGTGTTTCCTAGCGTCCACTCTCCCAGATTTATATACACCCCGGCAGGTTATTTACTAGGTAGAAGCACTGATTGAGCAATGGGAGAGTGACGCTGAGAATTACCAGGCATGGAGGGTAGAGCTCGAAGAACTCCTCACCCTGGGGGAAGACATAATTTCTGAATCCAAAATTCTGGGTGAGGAATCATTTGATTTCGTAAGGGCTCAGCACTCCAGAATGGACTTCACATTGGAGGTAACCAAGCAACTGGTAGAGTCCTTACAGGAGAAGGTAAATACATTGAAATATTCTTCCAATTTATACAAGTCATTTGTAATAAAGGCTTCCAGGGTTGATCCCCTTAGCACAAATACTTATACCCTCAAGGAGTCAGTTTTGGGGAATTTTGATGAAATAATGGCATCTCGGTATCAATCCCCGGAGGGGATAGACGGGGCCCAAATGGTAAAACTTACCAAAATGGTGCTTAAAGGCCATGATGTCGTGAGGATGGCAGATGAGTTCAAAAATAATGTTCCGGACCTAGGGGAATAAGTTGATGTGGCCAGGCACAGAAGGGCTAGCCTAAAAAAGATTGATGAAGATGGCATTTTTCGTATCCTTCAGGCCTTCAACAATAATAAGTAGCCTTAAGCGTTCTCCGGGAATCGGGGAAACTTGAGCATTAAGTATTCTTTATTCTTTTGGGGACATAAGTTCCTGGATCCCAGAGTCACAGATCCAAAATTTTGTATTCTTGAAAATGATCTGTGTCCCAGTCCCCGAGGCCGACCGGTCACTTTCAGAGGCGATTAATAAAGATTGTCAGAGGGTAGTTGGCCACATTAAGCGGCATTGGCTTGGCGGTTGGTTTCTGACAGGGTGGTCTTCTCGAAGCGCCATTCAAAGGTACACCTAGCACGTTGGAGACAGGGCACCACATTTTCCATTTATGAGGCATGTAGCCTCGGTCCCCGGGGGACCTACTTTCTTCTTTCTCCTTTCTAGCTCTCTTCTCGAGATCGATTCTTCCGATGTATATTCTTATCTTATTCTTCTGACATGGCAGACCTATTCTATCTCCAGGTCTTTTGTAGGGTGGCACAGGTAGTACCGACCCCTAGATATTGTATTTTATTGAAACACAGTAAAATAGGGTTAGGGTTAGAGAGTTGTATAAATAGGAAAATCGGCCCATTTCCAAGGGCTGGCAAAATTGATGATTTTGTTGTCCATAAGAAATAGAAAAAGTAATTCTTAAATTTGAAGTTGCAGAGCTCAATTCTCCATTGTTCTGTTCTTGATAGTTAGATGCTCCCCTGGAGTAACCATTGTATCACGCACCAGTGCCTGCTGGACTAAATATTAATGAAGAAGGAAGGATTCTTGGCAATGGTGTTGTTAGCGTCCCTATTTCTGAGTTAATGGTATTTCATGTTTTTAATGTTCTGTATGTCCTTCACTCTGATATGTTAAAGTAGATTAACGACCTCTCTATTTTTGCTACTGATAAAAAGCTAACTAATGGTTGTGTATTTCTTTGGTATTTAGTGTAGTCTTTCAGAGTGTTGTTGATGTTCCGGACCTTTCAGCATGACTGTAGGTAGATAAATATTTCTAACCCTGTAGGATCTTTTTCATTTTATTTGCTAAGTGTAGAATGCTCTGGGAAACCCTTACTATACCGAATCTCCAGAGGAATGAGTTGAAGTAACCAGTAATCCCCCTCGAAAATAGTCACCTCTCCCAACCAAGCCCCGCACCGTCGTGACCCGACACCCAGGTGCTTGAAGGCCCGGAGGATCCATTTCCCCCGGACAACCTTTGCAGGCAGAGTTGGCCGATTTCCTTAGAATCTGGTGACAACTTGTGACTGTTGGCGGACCCGGTCAGCAAAACCCCATCAACAGAAACTGGTGCTAGAAGGAGGGCATGAACTCATCCCCCTCCAAGGATTCTGATTTTACACCTCCTGAGGGTTCCTTGAGTTGTAGTTTTAGGAGACAAGCCTTTAGTGGGATTGGGTCCTTTTCCCCAGCTAAATTTGAAAGAGTCCTTAGTCTGCCCCGAACCCTGGAAGGTTTGTCGAACTCGAGCCTCCTGCTCGAAAGAAGCAGACGTTGAAAGTCCTACCAGCCACTGTTGTCTGGGGATCTACCATACCCTCAATTACTCAAACTCCCCAGACGATCCCGGGAACAAGTACCCAAGCTACCCAACATATAGTTCCCCCAATGGCTGCATATTTCAGAAACACTGGGTCCCCTATGGGCACTTTTTTGGGCACAATCAATGATTTACCCTCCCACCCGGAGAAGATCTGCCCACGATATGAGCACTTAGGCTCACGGACCACAAAAGAACATTTACAGGCATACAAAGATGCCATGAACCGACATTGGATCCAACATGAGGATGTTGTGACCCGTATGTTCCCCCTGTCCTTAGGACAAAGCGAGTTGAACTGGTACCTAAACTTACCTGCCAACTCCAACAACACTTGGTAGGACATGGAGGACACCTTTTTGGCTGCCTTTCGCGTGCATGTGGACCAGCTTGGTCCCATAGCCAGTTCATCTCCATTAGGAAGGAACCCAATGAACCTCTTGCAGCATTCAACCATAGGTTCCAGCATGCCCTGAAGCAGTGCACGGGCCCTTTTGTCCCATCACCAGACGTAACCATACAGACATATCTCAATGCAATGGACCCTTTCATTGCCACCCTCCTCTGGAGAACAACCGCCCCAGGTGACCGGGATACTTTTTCAAAAGTCTACAACCTAGCCCTAGAGTTGTCCCGCGGTCTCAACAAATCTTCGGGCGGGATTGGGCAGAACACACCCTTCAATATGATTCCTGGTGGAACTACATATGCCGACGGATACAATCCCAATCTAGCAATAGGTGCCCCCTCAATGGCAGTGAATCCTCTGCCACTTTTGATAGACCAATAGGCGTGATATGTTTACCCAGCCTAGACCCAGACAACACCGGGTCTGGAAGTCTTCCCTTAGAATCAGCCACAGCAGACACAACAGACTTAGACACAACCGTCTGGAGTGCCCTTCTTCTAGTCATCCACAGCTAGAGTATTATTGCCCTCGACTCTGGTTAATCCTGCTGCCTTCTTGGGAAGCCAACAACAGCCACAACCATCCCATTGTGACGCTAACACTCAGTTGACCACCGAGGTTGAATCCCTTCGGAGAATGTTGTCCACTCTGACTATGGACATGGGTCAGCTGAAGGCGGGGTCTTACGCACCCCAGAACTCAAATTTATAGAGAGGGAATATCTTCTCCAGCCAACGAAACAATAGTTCTGGGGGAAGAAACTTCAACAACGGGCCTAGGCCCAATCAACAACAGTGGAATAATAACGCTAACACCGGAGGCCCGCCTCTGAACCAAAACACCAACCAAAATGGTGCTGGACCCTCCCATTTTACGCCAGTCGCAGACTTCCAGCCCATGACTAACTGGTGTAGGCTACATGATACAGGTTCCCACAATGAGGTGAATTGTGCCACTTTGGAGAAAGTCATAATGATCTCCCAGCTGGACAGGCAGCAATCGTACGATACCACTCCCCCGGAGCCCCCTATCCAAGAGCAAACCCACAGTGCCTTCACCTGTGACACCATCTTCTTCGGTACTTTCGGAGAAGATGAAGAAGAATCTGAACTACAGGGATTCTTTGATGAATCCATTCTGCCCTTTAAGGCCAATGCCTTTACTAACCCACGGGCTCCATACAACACCTAGAGCCAGGCGGGTAAAGGACCATCTTACACGCCTATACCTCCTACCAAAGATACTCCTCCTCCCTAGAGTAATGCAACTGATTGACCCGTCCCTCCAAAAGGTCCTAGCTCTAACCAAGAAAAAGATCTCACGGAGGAAAATCACTAGTTCTCGGGAGGAAGATTTGACATCATGAAGGCGTTAGAGAAGACCACCACCTCCATGACCTTGATAGAGGTTTTGTTAAATTGTCCCGAGCAGAAGAAGTCCCTTCTGAAGCTCTTAGGGAACCCAGAAGTAGTTAGCCACCCACCCAAGACTGTCTCATTGGAAGATGCTAATGCGGCTGTCTTCTGGGGAAATAATGAGGATCCTCCCTTCCAGCTAGGCCTGAACATTTATGGCAAAAATATACACAACTACTTAGTAGACTCTGGAGCTTCAGGTAACATCATGCCCTTATCCATTTGTTAGAAGCTCAGACTCCACCCCACCCCGTCTAATGGCGCAGTGATCCAACTGGATAAGACTGCTATAAAAATGGTGGGGGAATTGAAGAACGTCCGGATACATCTTATCCAGGACCCCAGGATAGCCAGTATCATTGACATCCAAGTGGTGGACATCCCAGAGACTTACGAGATGTTACTAAGTCAGAATTGGTCTAAGTCCTTAAATGGATACTTTTTGACCGACTTCACCCACTTATGGCTTCCGTGGGAAGGAGAATCCAATTAGATCTGGGTCAAAAGCGAACCCCAGATGAAACAGTCCCTTACTGAAGTTGGAAGGGTCAATGAAGTCCTGTTCTTCAAGTCTTCTCTGAGGGTGTACCGACCTCTTGAAATCTTAACATTTGATTTCATCCCCGGAGAGGATCCCGTAGTGTTGCAAAGAGCACAAGACTTAGAAGAAAAGGTGAGAGTTGAAGTTAACTCTCAGGGCCACACAGCGACCCTTACCACACTCCTGTCTGGCACGTGGTGCCGAGTGCATTACCAAAAACATTCAGAGCACGAGTGTGAACCATGTCTGTCGATCGCTACCCGGCAACTTGATATCTTCCAGAGTGAACATACAACCGATTCCCCGGGACCCAGTACTTCTACGGGATGCACTCCTTTAGTGCCATCCACCCGAGAATCACAAATCAAAATGCCTCCGGGGATCAATTCCACTTTCACGTCGGTAGTCTGGGAGAAAATCC
>MU223706.1:474546-484695 GCA_018584345.1 Thuja plicata | reverse complement strand
TGGGGCCAGGGTAGAATTAATCAACCCACGAGGGAGATCCTTCCTTGCATCCTACAGGCTGCAATTTAACTGTTAAAACAATGTTACAGAGTATGAGGCCTTGGTCCTTGGACTTCTATTCGCACTAAGGAAAGGTATCACCCGCCTCCGGGCTCTAGGTGATTCAGATTTGGTTGTTAAACAAGTCCAGAGTCAATATACATGTCATGATAAAAGGCTGGCCACATACCGCAACCGGGCTTGGAGCCTTATTGAAGATTTTGATTCCTTTTTCATTGACCTTATTCCCCGGTGACGGAACTATGTCCCGGATGCCCTAGCCATTTCTGCCAGCACACTTGAGCCGATGGCCGGCTCACGACTCTGAAGATTTTCAGTTGAGATGGTCCCCACCCCCTCCATTCCAGACAATGTTACTCACTTTTAGGTTTTTGAAGATGATCAACATATCCTGGCCTTCATGGCCAATGTTGGTGTCTTTAAAGACTAGATAGTGGAAGAACGAGACCACGATGACACTGGACAGGGTGATGAAAATGATGGAATCATGGACCTGCCCACCAACACTATCCCTAAGGGGATGGTTGCATTAGAATGAATCTTCGATTCGGACCCATGGGCCCATGAGAAGGTATCATCCTCCCCTAACAGAGGAAAGTTTGAAAAAGTTAACATCGGCCAGCCCAGTGAAGAGAAAATCATCCACATAGGTACCTCCTGCTCCCCTGAAGAAAAGGAGAAGATTCTCGCAGTTCTCCGAGAATACATTGATGTAATTGCCTGGGGGTATGAAGATTTAAAAATGTATGACACCTCCATCATGACTCATACCATTCCCCTGAAGCCAGACGCTAAGCCCTTTCAGCAAAAGCAAAGACCGGTCAACTCCCTGATAGAGCCTCTGATTTGTCAAGAGGTAGAAAAATTGTTATCAGCCTGGATAATCTTTCCAATCTGGCATACTACATGGGTTGCCAACCTAGTCCCAATTAGGAAGAATGGTGAGATCCGCCTTTGCGTGGATTTCTAAAATTTGAACAAGGCATCTAAAAATGATAATCACCCTCTCCCCTCCTTGGATGAGGTGCTGCAGATAGTAAACGGATCTCAGATGATGTCTTTCCTAGATAGATATTCAGGATACAACCAGGTCATGGTTAAGTATGAGGACAAAGAGAAAATAGTGTTTACCACCAAGTGGAGAACGTTTGCGTATAGAAGAATGCCCTTCAGGTTGATCAACGCAGGGGCTACATTTCAAAAGGCTATGGACATTGCATTTGAGGGCCTTTTAAATTGATGCATAATCATCTACATGGATGATTTGACCGTCTTCTCCCGGGACAGGCGTGATCACGCCGCCCACCTCGCTCAGATCTATGAAAGATGTCATCGGTATGGAATATCCCTCAACCCCAAGAAGTGCATATTCGGGGTCACCGAGGGAAAGTTGCTCAAGCATATCATCTCTGAGAAGGGTATATCCATAGACCCTGATAGAGTCGAAGTATTGCTGAACTTACAGATGCCTAGTAGTAAGAAAGAAATGCAATCCTTCTTTGGAAAAATCAACTTCGTGCGACGATTCATCATGGGATTCACAGAAATAGTTAAACCACTCAATGAAATGATGAAAAAGGATACCAAAATTGAGTGGAGTCCTGAAGCAAAGTGGGCATTTGCCCAGATCAAATAGACTATAACGGAGGCACCTGTCCTGGCTAATCCAGACTATTCCCTTCTATTTTAGATTTACTCATTTTCTTCACCGCATTCTATCATGACGGTATTAACCCAAAAGGTTAAAGGAAAGGAACGACCAATTGCTTTCATGAGTTCCTCCTTTAAGAATGCCGAAGTCTGGTATTCATCACTGGAAAAATAGGCCTTTGCTCTAGTTCACGCTGTGAAGAAATTCTGGCATTATATTCTCCGGAGCAAAGTGCATGCTATCATCCTGGACCAGGCTGTCAAATCTCTGCTGATGTAGAGTGAAATGGGCGAGAGATGGGGGAAATGGATGGCCATCCTCCAAGAATACGATTTAGAGATGCAGCCCATGAAAATAGTCCAGGGCCAGGGACTAAGTCGAACAATGGAAGAAGAGACTCCCCACATAGAATGTCATACTTACACAATGGAGTCCATTACCCAGGATCCGTGGTACACCAATCTGGTGTACTTGTTTCTAAATAAAAAATGTCTAGAGGGATTACCTCCCCACAAACGCCGCACCTTGCGGATGAAATGCGCCCATTTCATGATTAAAAATTTCGTGCTTTACCGTAGAAATTATGAGGGAGTGTACCTCTGATGCATCAACAGGGATCAAGCTGCGAAAATAATTGATGAATTTCATGGACAGTTTGGAACTGGGCATGGTTCAGCTGACGCCACTGCCCATCAGATCCTTCGGGCCAGATATTATTGGCCCTGTATCTTTAAGGATATTTACGCTCATGTCATAAAATGCCATACTTGCCAAACTGCAGCACATCATGAGTTTAACCCAGCCATGCCCCTGCAACCAGTCTACGAGGCTAGACCCTTTGCCCAGTGGGCATTTGAATTCATTGGAAAGATCAACCCCAACTTGTCTGCCAACCACCGATACATTCTGACTGCTACTAATTATTGTACTTGGTGGTCTGAAGCTATACCTTGTAAAAACAACACAACGGACGTTGTTATCAAGTTCTTGGAAGAAAACATCGTCACAAGGTTTGGAATGCCCTTTGCTTTAGTATGTGACAATGGTCTGGCGTTTTCTTCCGCATAATTACTCGAATGGACCTACAATTAAAAGATCACACTGAAGTTCTCCAGTAACTATTATCCCCAAGGAAATGGCATTGCTGAATCAACAAACAAGAATCTACTTGAGGTGATCAAACATCTGTTAGAACAAAATCCCTGGGATTGGCACCAAAAACTAAAATTCACCCTCTGGGTGGAACGCATTCTTATTAAGGCCACCCTGGGAACATCACCATTCCACCAAGTTTATGGTCAGAACCCTATATTCCCAGTCAACTTATAGATCCCAGTTTTACAGTTCATGTAGGAATTCAACAACAGGGACAACATTGTGGAGGTTCAGCTCCTGAATCTGATGCGAAGGGAAGAACAGTGAGACGTGGCCCTTGAATATTTTACACATCATCAAGCAGTGGTAAAATGATGGTTTGACAGAAGAGCCCAATACAAGGCTTTTCAGATCTCGGATCTGGTCCTATTGTGGGATAACGCCCGGGAGAAGAAAGGAAAGCCTACCAAGTTCCAACGACTCTGGCTTGGACCGTACTTAATCTCAAAAATCTATGGGGAAAATACTTATCGCCTTAACACCTTGACTGGGGAACCTGTCGCATTGCCCGTTAATGGGCAATTTCTCAAGCATTACTTTGAATAAGGGTAAGTTTGTCCAAAGTTGTATTATATGTAAATATCCCCTTGTAAATAGTCTTATCGGCTATCCTCCGGGGCAGTCTCCCCTTTTCTTTTGTTTTTGTTGTCTTTGTTTTTTCTTTTGACTTTCTTTTGGTCTCGGCATCTTGTTCCATCTTGTAGGAACTGGAATGCTTCGCATAACTTTGGCCTCTGGTGCAATGCCTCCGGCATGGTGAACTTTAGAATCTATCTTTATCACGGTGGAATCAGCCCGATATCTGGGATTGTTTGCAGGTTATGGCACATTTTTGAGCAATCTCTGTTGGGTGTTGTCTCCAGGAGTCTGGCAATCAGTGAACAATAATAATATAAGGAACAAGTAATCAGACACATCGAGGGTAGATCAGCTGTACTAGTTGGTTGATCAACGTCTGAAAATCCAAAGAAATTCCTTCTGGGTCCAGAGTTTTATCCTCTCCAAATACCTAAATATACGTGGATAGGTGAAAGAATTACTACCATTTGAATTTAGCTAAGCTTAGGCTTAATGGTGAAAGAAGTACCACCTTCCCCACCTGAAAACAAATAAAATAATAAGAGGAAAAGCGGGATGAAACTTCGGTCTCCGGGGGAAAGCAATTAAATTGATGACTGGTTTGATGTAATTAGTACCACTTCTCTATTCCTCCCAGAGGTCATGGGCTTGATTTCCTTCCAAAGCACACACGGCACCACTGATGAAAGGCTATGGAATGACCCCTATGTGGTCGGGTTCTCTCAGATATGCTACTCTCCGCTTGTCAAACACTTCAGGAGATGGATTTGTTCCAGTTGTGCTAACCAGAGGTTCTATGGTTCTCAAATGCGCTAAGACATTTGTCCCAGATAGTCGCCATTTGTTATGCCCTGTATCCCTATCCCTACATTTTGTGTGCAAAATGTTGGGTCCCCCTTTTTTTTTTCTTTTTTTTTGCTTTTTTCTGCGGCCTTGCCTTGTCTTTCTTTTCCTTTTTTCTTTCTTTCTCCGGGGTTTTCTTCCCCAGTGTGTCTTGTTTTCTTGGTTTGGTTTTCCCCTCCGGGATCTCGGATCCCGGAGGTTGCCTTTTGTTGGAAGCCGAATTCCAGACTTCGGGATTCTTTGCTATGATGTTCTTAAGTCTTAAGAACATCATCGCAAGGAATCCCCGGGCCCGGAGTCTGGAGGGTTCACCTAACCTGAAATCTCTGGAAGGAGGAGGATTACTTTTCACCGCGGGTATAAATAGACTTACCTGTCATTTTCACACTTACCGCGATTAAAACCTTCGAGCACTTAGAGCGAAATAGAGCATTTTCAAAGTGATTAACAGAGCATCTACAGAGATTTTGTGATAATCAAAGCTTGACACCTTCTGTTTCTCTTAGACATGTGCAAGTTCTTCATGGTGGTGATCTTGTCAGCCTAACGACTCAAGTTATTATAGGGTTCTCTCGGTAATCCCTTCTTTCCTCCGCCTCCTACATTTTCAGGTTAGTGTTTCTCCTTTCCTCCTCTCTGCTTTGCTTCCATTTTCTGGTTTGTCTTTGGGTTTTTCTTTGTTTTATTTGTTTTGTTTTTCTTTGTTTCTCTGTCGTGTTCATTCTTTTGTCTTCTGGTTTTTCCGCCCGTTAGTGGGTCGGCTCTGCCAGAAGGTTGTTCGCCTTCTGTGCAGAGGTTTTTTTCGTCTGTAAGGTCTGTAAGTAGCTTGTAAATAATGTAAATAGTTGTATATATTTGTTTCTGCCTTGTCTGGTTTTCCCGCGGGAGTCGTCCTATGTGTATAATCATCTATATGTGTATATATCTATAGATAACCCTTGTATATCTCCTCCTTTCCATGTATATACCCCTCGACTTTATGTATATCCTTCCAGGTGGCTCGACAAGCTGGTCGAGTTGCCTTTGCTTCTGGTTTTTTGCCTCCAAGCTTGCTTCGAGGTAGAAAACCACCTGTTTAAAACTCGGCTATCGGCCAGTTTCAAACAAGCAGTTTTCTCTCTCCTCCATCAAGGCTGTCAAAGCCTCATTTATTTCCCATGTGTGCAATTACTTTTAGCCAAGTGGCTTTCCCTTTTCACGTGTTTGAACAGTTGGCTCCGCCGCCAGTGCCATCACATCTATTCAATGCCAACGCATGTGGCATCCACGTGGACCTGCCTTCACATTCTTCTTTGCTAACGGTCATTTCTCTGGGCCTCGGGCCTCTTTCCACCATTCATCCTATGTCTTCGTCAAGTGTGATAAAATTTCCCAGACCTGGAGATATAATGAAAATCCTAAGTTTGTGTTTTGCTTTTCGGATACTTATGCGTAAAACTAACTTTTCAGGAAAAGAAAATGGCGAGGTGGTAAGATCTCCAGACCTCGGAGTTACTATTTTATTTTGATGAATATGTTCTGACGGTCACTTTGTCTCGCAGGTCCGGACTTCATCTTACAAACATTTTTGAAGCATCCGCATCATCTCCTCTCAGAAGTCTGGAATTGCCAACCACAACCGAGACTAGGGCAGCAACAAAGTCAAAGATAGAGAAGGCCCTAGCAAAGTTCCCCCTTACCATGAAATTCATGCAGGATAACGAGATTGTGGGCTCAAAGATTGAGTCCAAGGTAAAACTTATGACCGACGCCAATGTCGAAACTTGGGCAGAAATGGAGGCCCTGGTAAAGATAATGCACATCCAGCGACAGGCTGGAGACAAACTTGCAACAACGTCGGGGGTTCCAGAATCCTACGGGCAGCTTGCTTCCCATCCTCCTTGTAGTCTCCGGAGCTTGTTCTAACTTTGGCAGCCAACTACAACTCTTCTGTTTGGGCCGTTATGCTAGCAGCTACAGAACCCACGGGATTCCCCACTCCACTGGTGTCCCTTGACCCGGTCACTTTCCAAGCAGGCCTGGGCATCCCGCAATTTGACAGGGCCACAGTGGTCACAAGGACTGACACCTTGAAATAATTCAATCAACTGGAGGATGCTGCCCGGGTGTACATGAACACCAATTGGCTCAAGGTCCTGAAGAGAGATCCAAAAAGAATGAAGATAGATATCTCTCACTCTAAATTCAAGGAAAGCATCCAAATGGGGATGATAGCATTGGCCTGAGTATTTGGGCAACCCTCCGCCCAGGAATTTTCAAAATGGATGTACTATTTCCTCTTGGGCATCTCCACTAAGGGAGAATTTTTTGACTGGGCGACAATAATCTCTAATCATGTTGACTCCCAGTTCCTACAATTAAACCAGAAGAAGAAGTTCTACATGACTTCTTATGTTTTCTGGGCTTTGGCCCAACAGAGGCCCCACTCTAATGGCCTTCTTACAGATGGCATTCTCAGGATTGGCCCAGGATAGAAAGCACCGTGGGACCATTTCCCACAAATTCAATGGGAGGCCAGCTTCCCTAGTTACTGCCGGGTAAATGACTCCTTCGTTTACTACCATCTACTCACGCCCACCCGGGATGGTGGATACCGCCTGTCCACTGAGGTGATAAAATTGGTTAGTATTTATGGACACTACTACATTTAATTCCATTAGCATACATATATTAGGGTGGTCGGCTTCTCTAGGAAACCCTACTTGTTTCCCAAGCATTGTGGGGACAAGATCGTGCTGCTGGTATATTGCCGGAAGATGATGGAGCTACATACCATCTTGGACCACAAGAAGGTCCCAAATGTTTCATTCCCAATCTCCTATGGGAACTACACCTGCAGTCTGGCCGCCTTGAAGGAGGCAGAAAATGAGTTAAAATGTTATAACTTGCAGGAATTTTATCTGGCACGGAGAAATTTTGATCTGCATGGCAGAATTGCAACGGTACTGCCGCGGGCTTCGGAGCCCCACCACGTACACATGAAAGACTTCTAGGAAGATCGCCAGGATGACATGGATGTGCGCAGCTGGCACTATGATAGAATGATGGCTGGAATGATGCAAGAGCTAAGACTCCAGAGGTTCCTGGCAGGTTTCTCAGATGATGCCCCCACCATAGATCCCTAGTACAAAGAAAAAGGGATTGACAAAATGCCAGTGCTGGCAATGAATTGGGCCACCCAAGAGGAGCACACTATTGAGGACTTCACTCGAGAAGTAGTTGAGCGAAGTCACACCTATTTTAAAAGGGTGTGCCCCGAGAGTATGCGCCAAGCTCCCAGACCGGTACCAAAAGTAACACCACCGCCGGTACTGAAATTGACTCTAGGGGCCGGGACTTCTGCACAAGGTGTAGACAAAGGAAAGGGGATAGAAACAACTCCCGCCATGTAGCAAGTCCCCATTCAAGAACAGATCAAGCAATTTATAGCAGCCTCCCAGCAAACGAGGGAGCAGTTGATAACGAGGCTTGCCACTCCCCCGCTAATGGCCGGACCAATTTGTCCTCCTTCCTCCCCATCGCTGGCAGTCTTGATGGTCAAGGCGACGGGGGTGGATCCTATGGAGGCAGCAACAATAGCAGATGCGGGGCCGCCTCTGATCACCTAGAGGAAGAAAAAGCACATCAAACAGCCTAAGGCAGAACCAGCACCAATGGCTTCCCTCCCCAAAGAAGTAGAAATCCTTTCTTCTAGTTCCCCAGAACTAGAGAAGGAAGCAGAATAGGCAGACATCCCAGCCAGTCCCCCTCTTGAAGAGGAGTTTGACGTATTTACAGTCGATGAGTTCAGAAATTTGCAAGGGGACGACACACAAGTAGAGACAGAAGTCCCAGAAAAAGAGCAAGAGGCTGTGGATCCAGAAGACCTGGAACTTGAAGCTGCAGAACAAGAGCAGCAAACAGAAGAACAGAGGCCAGAACCAGAGGTTATCTCTGGGGCCCCAGAAACACAAGGTCCGGGAATGGACCAAAAACAACCAAGTGAAAAAAAGTCATCTACTAGGGAACCCGGACCTGAACCTTCTGGATCAACCATAACCCCAGCCGCCGCGTTCCCAAGGCCACTCCCAGGGGCAACCTTCAGGCAGGTTATCACAGCGGCCCAAACTCTGAATCTCGGCCTGATACCTCCACTACTACCAACAGATGAGGAAGAAGAGCAGCATGAAGAGGAAATTCCTGAGGAAGCCGACCAGGGTCCAGACACATCAATCAACATCTGGGACCAGGCTGAGGAGACAAAAATAGAAAAGAAGATTGTTGCAGAAGTACCGGCAGGGAGAGAAATAGAGGAAGTACATGCTGAAAAGGAGCAGCCGCCACCGAACATCGGGAGAGAATCTGAAGAACAAAATCTGGTAGGAAGGCCACCTCTCCCACCTCCATGGTTGGTGGAAAATAGGAAAAGAAAAGACCAATCCGCTCTAACAGTCCCTCTCTCCCTGGACGAAATGATGGCCTTAGCTTAGGCCCCGCCAAAAACAAAGAAAGCCCAGATAGTTCATACCCTTCAGACTGGGCCGGGCGGAGAAACAGTTGCAGTGGTGGCAACGCCTCCCCCAGATGTCGATGAAGCGATCGCAGACCCCGTAGATTACAATATCACAGAGGTATCCTTGGGAAAAAGGGGAAAGAAGGGCGAAGTAGGCCTGCTGAAGGAGGCAGCAAGGGCAGTGGAGGCATGATATGAAAAGGAGGCCCAGAGGCTCAAAGCTGAGAAGGAGAAGAATGAAAACCTCATGGGGTTGCTTACAGAGCTGGCCTGACCCCTCAATGCCGCCCCTCCATAGACCTCCACCGCAGAGGAATTACCGCAGAGCGACATAGACTCCGTGCGAGTAATGAAAAAGAAGGCCCAGGCAGTAGACGAATGGGTCACTCTATAGATAGGAAACACCTGGTGTTTCCTAGCATCCACTCTCCCAGATTTATATATAGCCCGACAGGTTATTTACCAGGCAGAAGCACTGATTGAGCAATGGGAGAGTGACGCCGAGAATTACTAGGCGTGGAAGGTAGAGCTCGAAGAGCTCCTCACCCTGGGGGAAGACATAATTTCTGAATCTGGAATTCTGGGTGAGGAATCATTTGATTTTGTAAGGGCTCAGCACTCCAGACTGGACCTCACATTAGAGGTAACCAAGAAACTGGTAGAGTCCTTACAGGAGAAGGTAAACACATTGAAATATTCTTCCAATTTATACAAGTCATTTGTAATAAAGGCTTCCAGGGTTGATCCCCTTAACACAAATACTTATACCCTTGAGGAGTCAGTTTTGGGGAATTTTAATGAAATAATGGCATCTCGGTATCAATCCCCAGAGGGGATAGATAGGGCCCAAATGGTAAAACTTACCAAAATGGTGCTTAGAGGCCATGACGCCACGAGGATGGCAGATGAGTTCAGAAATAATGTTTCAGACCTGAGGGAACAAGTTGATGTGGCCAGGCACAGAAGGGCTAGCCTAAAAAAGATTGATGAAGATGGTATTTTCCGTATCCTTCAGGCCTTCAACGATAATAAGAAGCCTTAAGTGTTCTCTGGGAATCAGGGAAACTTGAGCATTAAGTATTCTTTATTCTTTTGGGGACACAAGTTCTCGGATCCCAGAGTCACAGATCCAAAATTTTGTATTCTTGAAAATGATCTGTGTCCTGGTCCCCGAGGCTGACTAGTCACTTTCAGAGGCAGTTAATAAAGATTGTCAGAGGGTAGTTGGCCACATTAAGTGGCATTGGCTCAGCGGTTGGTTTCTGAGAGGGTGGTCTTCTCGAGGTACTGTTCAAAGGTACACCTAGAACATTGGAGACAGGGTGCCGCATTTCCCATTTATGAGGCATGTAGCCTCGGTCCCCGGGGG
>MU223706.1:455524-474496 GCA_018584345.1 Thuja plicata | reverse complement strand
TTTATGAGGCATGTAGCCTCGGTCCCCGGGGGACCTACTTTCTTCTTTCTCCTTTCTAGCTCTCTTCTCGAGATCGATTCTTCCGATGTATATTCTTATCTTATTCTTCTGACATGGCAGACCTATTTCGTCTCCAGGTCTTTTGTAGGGTGGCGCTGGTAGTACCGGCCCCTAGATATTGTATTTTATTGAAACATAGTAAAATAGGGTTAGGGTTAGAGAGTTGTATAAATAGGCAAATCGGCCCATTTCCAAGGGTCAGTGAAATTGATGATTTTGTTGTCCATAAGAAATAGCAAAAGTAATTCTTGAATTTGAAGTTGCAGAGCTCAATGCTCCATTGTTCTGTTCTTGATAGTTAGATGCTCCCCTGGAGTAACCATTATATCATGCACCAGTGCCTGCTGGACTAAATATTAATGAAGAAGGAAGGATTCTTGGTAATGATGTTTTTAGCGTCCATGTTTCTGAGTTAATGGTATTTCATATTTTTAATGTTCTGTATGTCCTTCACTCTGATATGTTAAAGTAGATTAATGACCTCTCTATTTCCGCTACTGATAAAATGCTAACTGATGGTTGTGTATTTCTTTGGTATTTAGTGTAGTCTTTCATAGTGTTTTTGATGTTCCAGACCTTTCAACATGACTGTAGGTAGATAAATGTTTCTAACCCTGCAGGATCTTTTTCATTTTATTCGGTAAGTGTAGAATGCTCTAGGAAACCCTTACTGTACCGAATCTCCGGAGGAATGAGTTGAAGTAACCAGCAATCCCCCTTGAAAATAGTCACCTCTCCCAACCGAGCCCCACACCGTCGTGACCTGACACCCAGGTGCTTGAAGGCTAGGAGGATCCATTTCCCTCAGACAACCTTTGTAGGCGGAGTTAGCCGATTTCCCCGGAACCCGATGACAACTTATGACTGTTGGCGGACCCGGTCAGCAAAACCCCGTCAACATGAGGGGACAATATGATGGTGGTAGAAAAAACCCCCTAAGGAGGGATAAAATTTCTTAACATGGAATTTTTTCCATTTTAAGATGATAAAAATATCAATATATGTATGTACTTTCATGTGATTTGCATAATTTGAATGAATAGTTGTCTCTATTTCTAGCTTTTATAATCATTTGGATTGGTTCTTAAGGACATTCTAGTTCATCACTTTGTAAGGAAGAGTGTCTAAATATTTTAAGGTTTCTTTCAAGGAGAGAATTAAATTCTTAGATAGTTTCAGTGAGTAGTAGATTGATACAGATTTGATAAGTATTTCTGCTTCAAGGAAGTGTGAACAAATTATGGAAGGCATAGTATAATTCAGTATTCAGTACAAGATTTAATTTGATGTGTCTTTGATATTGAAGGTCTTTATATATTGAATGACTCCATGCTCATTGGATAAGGCACTGGTCTTATGTGTTAAGTTTTGTGGTTCCCATCAAATCTATACACAAACTGTTATCATTTTCATTTTTATCTTCTATTAAGCCTGCCTATTGAAAACTACTACATCATTAGGGCAATAAATAGGTTATCCTTTCCTGAATTTGGAACTAAAAAATAAGAAGGATTAGAATCCTTATTTAAATTTTATTTTCTCTTATCAAATTCATAGTCTGGCTGTGAAGCTCTGCATAAAGCTGATTGTTAGCATTTGTAGGATTTGTTATCAACTTTTGCAATAAAAGGTAGTAGCAGATCATTGTGAAAAGTCAATCCACTGCATGATTACTAGGGAGAAATAAATCAATTTAGGTACAACCATGTGAGCCCATGGAGATCAAATAATAAGGAGGATTAATCCTCATCAATTGGATATTTTATTGACATAATCATAAGTTGGGAATCTAAGAGTCAAGCATTATTGCTATATTGAGATTCTG
This sequence comes from Thuja plicata, assembly GCA_018584345.1. NCBI lineage: Eukaryota > Viridiplantae > Streptophyta > Pinopsida > Cupressales > Cupressaceae > Thuja > Thuja plicata. The sequence goes on along the minus strand of MU223706.1, from coordinate 472,611 downwards.
CAAGAAAAATGGTGCAGGAGCACCTTAAGGTCTTTTGTAGATTTTTAGAACATTTTGGCTTGTATATTGGTTTCTCCAACCACTATAGGGTATAAGGACTAAATTATAAAGTCCCAAGTGAGTTTAGTGTGTGTTTTGGGTCAGGAATGATTATGGTTTACTGTTTGTTGAGTGCAAGTAGTATCTAGAGGTCTATGTCCTTAAAAGTCAACCAAATGGTCAAGGGTTGACCAAAAATACAAAATGGAGTAGAATTTATGGATTTGGTCTTTTTGAATGTTTTAAGGTCATGTTATAAGGTTTAGGACCAAGTTGGGTCATTGGAAGTGATAATTGGTCATTTGTGCCAAAGATGTAAAATGTTTTATGACAACTTTTGCAACTTTACAAATTTTTCATGACAACATTTCCTAAAAAAAAGGAAAGGGATTTAATGGTGCCCAAATCCTGACATAAGGGTCAAAAAATGTGGAAATATGATATATAAGGTGGACTAAAATCTAATCTAGAAGTTAGTTTTAATTTGGTACCGACTGTGTGTTGAGAAGGAGAGAATTACACTACAATTTCGCAACAGAGCCATCATCCAATACTTTAATAGATTGAATGGAGTAAACTAATGCATTGAGAGTGTGTTTTATGTTATTTAATTTATCATTGTACCATTGGTTTTATCATTTTGACTTTCTAGTGAATATTTTGCAAATTCTTTAAGTTTCACTAGTTCTCTGTCCAATTTGGAACCGGTCATGTAAATAATGCGTTTTCTTGAAGTTCTCATCATCCAAAACCCTATGACCACTTGGAATCAAGTAAATAATTGTATATATGTTTTAAATATGGTGTGTGGAGTTTTTGTGTGTAGGGAATCCATGAGAACAATCAGGCCCTAGGCGAGTACTGTGTATTCTGGCTAGGAAGTTTGAACAGTGTAGAGGCAATAAGATTTGCTTATGGATTGGTGTGTGCCAATATTTGGTAGAGGAGTGTAGGGTAATGTATCCTATAAATGTGGATGAAATGAGAATATTAGAGGAGGTCATTATAGTACCTATTGAGAATCAAGAAGCCAAACCAATATACATGCCCTAAAAACCCTTAAATTTAGGGGTTTGGTGGAAGTCTAGTGTACGGAGAAAGTGGGGAACTAAAACCTTGAAAATAATAGAGCCTAGGATAATTGTAAAAGGAATCCATAATTATTTCACTAGGGTGTTAAGGTATTTTGTGAGTAAATCTAAGATTACTGTGTGTAGGAGGGCTAATTAGGCCTAAAAGGCTATAAGGCCTTAAAACTTGGAAATCAAGAACCCGATAGAAACCAAGTTGAAAGATCCATCAAATTGGATCAAGTGAATTTGAAAGATACTTAGGAGTGGTCAGGAATCCTATCACTATTGAGGATAGGTCAATTTGGGAAGAATGTGGCCAAGACAAGCCTATGGATGCATAGGAGTATGGGGAAGAACTTAGAGATAGTTTGAAGTTGTTGGAGAGCTCCAAGGGAGATAGAGGATCACGGAGTTATCCTCTAGTTAGGGTGGTGATAGGAACCCTAAGAATAATAAAGGTCTTGGAAAGAGAAAAAAATCTCTAGGATTTGGAGCTCCCCATCACATTGGTATCAGAGCCATTGAAAGGCTTGGGAGTTGGTTAGTGTATGTCAGAGAGGAGTGAATTCATAGGATAGAGATTCATGGTGACCAATGTTGAATTGGAAAGGGATTTGTCAGAGCAACAAGACAAAACTATGCTTCTTGAAGAAGCTATGGAAGAAATGAAGTTGAAGATGGTAGAGTTTGTAGAGACAACCAACAAGATGAGAGAACATATGAGTGAAGATAAAGATAAAGGGAAGAAACCAGTAGAGGAGGCGATAGAACTAGAGCCTTACCCTCCTCTACCTAAGTAGCCATTCCTCAAGGCCCTCAAGGAATTAAGTGTAAAGGCTCTAGAAGGCATTCCAATGTTTTCTGGTAAGATGGATGTAGAGATGGTTATGGAATGGATTGAAGGAATGGAGAACCACATAGAATGTGATGGAATCATTGAAGCACAGAAGGTAAAGATAGCCAAGTCAAGGCTAAGAGGAAAAGTACTAACCTGGTGGAAGTTTCTACAAGAAGAAAGGGAGAAAGAAGGGAAGAATTCCATATAAAATTGGAAATATATGGTGGCTATGGTGAAGGAGAACTACCTTCTAGAAGACTATGATATATAGTTACATAAGAGAAGGCAAAACCTTAGACAAAAGGACCTAGATGTGCCATCATATACAGAGGAGTTCCAAAATCTTTTTCTTAGATCTACGATACATGAGACAGAGAGCATCAAGGTTTGTCAATACCTTAATGGATTAAGGTGGAATATACAAGAAGAACTCAGCCTCTTTACTCTAACCTCCATTCATAGTTGTTTCCAAATGGCCCTAAAAGTAGAAGAGAAACTTAGAAAGAAACAAGACTCTAACTCAAGGGGTAGAGGAAGGGGTAGAGAATCCAGAGGAGGATATAGAAGTGGTTCCAATGGAAGGGGAAATGAAAATAGAAGCCAATGAGACTCTAGGGGTTCTAAAAAAAACCATGAGTCAAACTACAGGGGTGGTTATAATAGAGGAAGAGGATTTCACAATGGTGGAAGAGGAAGATAGGGTGGGTTTGGAAGAATCTCACACTTTTCTACCATGAAGTGTTACTACTGTGGCCAAATAGGTCACCCTGCTTGTAGATGTCTAGATAAGCTAGCAACTTCATAAGGAGAGAAGAAGATTGCCTATGTCCAAGAAGAGGATTGTTCTAAGAAATTAGAGGTGAGTCTAGATTTAGAGAAGGGAGATAATCTCATGTTGAGAAGGATCTTGATCAAAACACCCACTAAAGATTAACATAAGTAGAGAAGGGCTCTTTTTATAGTCAAGTGTAAGATATTGGGGAAAGTGTGCAAAGTCATCATTTATTCAAGATCCTTAGATAATGTCATATCTGAGGAGGTAGTACAGAAGTTGAAGCTCACAAAGATCCCACATGTGTGTCCCTATAAGGTTACTTGGTTGAATAAGGGGCAAAATATCTTGGTAAATGAGCAAGTGTGGGTAGAGTTCACTATTGGAAAGTATCAAGATGAGATACTTTGTGATGTGTTGCCAATGGATGCATGTCATATGTTGCTTGGTAGACCATGGTTGTATGACAGAGAAGCAATCCATCATGGAAAGGAGAAAATGTACTCATTCAAGAAGAATGGAGTAAATTTCAAAATCCATTCTTTGAAAGAGGAAGACATAGTGGAGAAGACATAATCCAATACACTATTGATGAGTGGGAAGGAATTCTTAAAGAACATGAAAGAGGAAGAAGGATTTGGATATGCCATCATGTTGAAGCCAAGGGAAGAGGAGACACATAAACAAGAACCTATGCCAAAATAATTGAGACAACTATTGGATCAATTTAAGGACATAGTATGTGAGGGTACACCAACTACAGTACCACCAAATAGGGAGATGAGTCATCAGATTAACTTTGTTCCAGGAGCATCATTTCCAAACAAGGTTGCATACAAAATTTTTGGAAAGTTGACTTTACTATGATTATGTAACAATTTTTGTGTTTTTATTATGGAAATAAAGTCATATGGAGTTTTGACAGACAGTACACAAACTTTGAAGTTTATATTTTGGCTAAATATCGGAGACATTGTAGACAACAATACACCTGATGATTAGAGCATCAACACATGTGAGTATGATAAATTTATGGTATGCGCCCTTGGATATAAGCTTTATGATATGTTTTTTTCTTAGTCTAAACATGCAAGATCATATGTGATAGTATCACAAAGTTACAACAAGTCTAAATGTCACTAGCAGTTCAATAGAATAGAGCATAGAGCCGACAACAAGTTTGTGATTAGCGTATATCATTTTATTTTGGTAAGGCTATGCACCTATTGTAATAGTGTTGTAATCATGTCATTATCATTTGTGTAAACACACTTAAGCCAATTAATTTGGAAGTTGTGTGTGTTGGTTTTAGGCCGACTAAGTCTTATTTTTGGTTGTGTCTATTAAGACATGTATATATCTTTGACATGCATTTTTGTATGGTGAAAAAGAATTAGAAAAGATAAAAGAACATAAATATACAAAAGAGAAGAAGTATATTCAGTATGAGATAAATCTCTACCAGAGGTTAGAGTTACAGTGCACAAAAGGAACTGATTAGACAATAATTTCATAGTAGCAGTTCACCTTTCCAGACATAGTGTGTATCTGATATTCAGGAGATTGTAGCCTTGTTCTTTGACAAGTGAGCTCTAGCAGTGTGTCATCCACCTTTAATAGGGTTTGTAGACTCCTTACATAGTCATTGTTCTAAGCATTGTAATGAATGCTCCTATCAGGGTAAAGGAACTCTAACAAGCTCATAAGACTAGTGCAATTATTTATGGGTACTCATTCCCATTAGGTTTTTTCTCTGGCCAAGGTTTCCCCGTAAACATATCTTATGTTATGTGTTATTGTTTTATATGTTTTTCTATTCGTTTCAGTATTTAAGTAATTAGGCTAAGTTTCAAGAAGTAGAAAATTATTAATTGCTGAACACTGATTCACCCCCCTCTCAGTGTTCCCATTTTTAACAATTAGTATCAGAGCTTTGGTCCTCTAAGAGAAGTTTAACCACTTGAGGAGATCATGGATTCAGTAGAAGTGAAACATCTGAAGAAAAATCTTGAAGAAGCTCTTGAAGATCTTGACAAATCTGAAAAAGAAAATGAAGAACTGAAATTGAAAGTCAATGGCTCACAAGTATTCATCAAGAAACTGAGAAAAGATTTGAAATATTTTTCTATGAATGATTTGGGAAAAATGACCAAAAATCTGAATGAGGAAAACATGTCTTTGAAGGATTAGATTGAAGATTTGAATGAACAGTTAACTGATAGCTAGACATATCTTGAAGAAAAGACTAAATAAAACAAACAATTAGATGAAGAACTTATGCAAGCAAATCTGAAAATCTTGGAGTTGGAGAACATCAAGAAAAAGATAGAATCTGAGTTGACAGAAATCAAGGATTGTATTGACAAATTATACACAAGTTCTAATCTAATACAATCATAGATTTATGCACAGAAGATAAGAGGTGATACCAGTGGTATTGGATACAATGAAGCACAAGTTCAAATAAATGCAATGCAAGAAATAATGAAAGCACCAGAATAATCTACATAAGCTAAGAAACTTGAGAATCATGCAGAACCTAAAGCAGAACCACCTAAAGGTGAACACAAGCTAGTTAACCAAAATTTTTATGCCTATAAAAAGAAATGAAATATAGAAAGAGATTGTAAAGAGGTAAGACCTTTAAATGACTATTGTTATTCATGGAATAAATTTGGTCATAGAACTATACATTGTAGATCAAATCAAAGAAGTAAACCACAAAAAAGTTCTCAGAACACTACATGTCATATATGCAATTACAATGGTCACACAACTAAACAATGTAGTATGGTAATTCATATCAATACGCCTAGAAATTCAAGACCTCCAGTCATTTATTACTCTTGTAACAAGGTTGGACACATCTCAAATTTTTGCAGATCTAGAGTGCAAAGACAAGAAAGACCTGATAAGTCTTAAAGATCTCTATTTGAAGAACCTGGACAAGTAAAGTTTGTGAAAGCTATAGAAGATACAAGAAAGATTTGGGTTGTAGTAAAGAAATATGATGGTATTTAAAAGTGGTAGATGCATCCATAATGGAAACACCTTCTACTTCTGGATAAATGACCCTCTTGGTCATAAGGGGAGCTAGACAAGCTCTACACCCCTGCATGGCTTGTATACTCACCCATGAGTATGCACCTTTGGTTTTATGTACTTGGTTACTAGTTGAAGTATTATGCAAGAGCGCACAATTTTAATTACAACAGGAACTAAGTTTAGAATTCACAGTTGTAACCTGTGCTACGACAACAAGCATTAATTGCATAAATTTAATTTATAAGTCACCAAAGAACTATTATCTTCACTTCTACATTTGAGATCAAGCATTTAAAGAGAATAAGAGATTTAAGCATCTGAGTGTTGAAGGATTGTAGTTGTTTAAAAATAAAAGAGAGTCAAAGTTATCACGGAACCCTAGCTCAGACGCGTTGTTTCAAAATTCTTTTGGAACCCTATTTGAGAGATTAAGCAAGTAAGTAATGGAAAATCCTATAATATTTGATATCATTGAAAGGAAGAGATATGTATTTAAGAAGCACCCATTCAAGTCAGTGTTAGATGATATAGAAGGATCATTTTCCAAGACTCCATTAGGAGTCGTGCATGTTGAAGATATTCGGGCTTATTTACTGTAAGGAGTCTGTAGGTGAAGACAACATAATTTCTCTTATGAAATCTATGATTAACCCTGATTGTTCATTCAAGAATGAGTTCTCACATCTCTCAGAAAACCCTATTATTGAGTATGCAAATGCACATGATTTTTATAAATCAGAATGGATTAAGATTTTACTCAGTAAGATTCATGATGATCTATTTTGGATTGGTGAAGTCCCTTTTGCATTATAGCTGATCTCATTCATGAGATGACTGGACTCTCTAAGGATGGTTTCCTTCTTCCCATAGGAAAAGATGGCAAGAAATAGGTTGAGCAGGCATGTAATTCTAGGATTGATAAGCATGGCATGACTATTGAGCCCATAGAAGAAAAAGACATTAAACTCATTGCTATGATCCTTGGATACAAATTTCAGCATGCAAGTAGATTAAATAGTGTATCTGCAGCTACAGTTCTGGTAGCCATAAGGATAGTGAAATACAATACTCACTACAACCTTTGTGAGATCTTGTGCACATAGTTGATAGAGAACATTAGAGCTATAAAACATGACAAAAGAAAAATATTCAGATTTGGTTCTTTAATCATATACATGTACTTTCACATTGTTGGTAAGGTTTCTAATCTTTACCTAGATAGAAGAAAACCTACCTTGCCTCAAATTTCATTGAAAGAAACATCTGAAAACACTCTAAAGGATTAATTGGATATGGAGATCAAAACATTCAGAATTAAGATCCAAAAAAAGTTCAGAATACCTGAGAGCATAGTTGACAAATACGAGGATACTATATGTTTTATGGTGGAAACAGATTGTACATGCATGGAAGCAGTTGAGCCTAGAACAAAATGGATTCAGCCACTTGGTTATGAGGTTGATGAACATATTGACAAGTTGATTTTGTCCTGTACAGTGTAGAAAATAAGAGGAAAGAATCAAGGATTACGTCTAATATTCTAAAAATTAATGGTTTAACCCAAGAAGATCTAGATAAAGAAAAGGAAGCTAATATTGCTAAGGAACTTGAAAACACACCTATATCTACTGAAGTTAATATAGAAAAATCTGATGATGTTCAAAAAAGAAGAAGAATAAGACCAGAGAGAACACATTTGAGCCTTCAATTACAATTGATCTAGAATCCTCTCCGCCCTTTGTGCCAAGAAAGTTGTCTAGAGGAAGGAAGAAAATCTGCACAAGCCACCCATCCTCAAGGACAACTCAAAGAAAAATGAAGAATACTCAAGAACCTCTTGAGGTAGGATTCAAACCTAGTTTGGATGTTTTGAGAACTAGAATTATTGATGAAGGAAGGTTAGATTCAATTGCAAAAGTCTATGATAAGTATCAAGAGATTGATAATTCAGAAATACATTCTGTGATTATCATACATATGATTATGTTCAAAAGGTTAGTTTTGGAACTTAAGACATTCATCCCAGATAAAAAATAGAACATACTTGACTCATTGAAAAGATAATATTTAGAGGAGGATATGAGGATTAGAGAGAAAACATTAGACAACACCCTTCCTATTTATTCACTTTAAGAGAAGATGGTACTGTTAGATTTGGTAAAGCCTCATCTGAGATCAAAGACCAAAACTCTACAAATAATGAAAAAAGACTTTGAGTTGGTTGCTGAGATAGAAAAAAGAATTTGAGAAAGTGTTTCATGATAGACACATGTACCCTTCAACTGCACCTATAACCAAAGTTACTCCAACTCCCTCCAAGCAAGGAAAAGAATAAGTGATCCCTAATGTGCCTATTACAGGTCCACATAATTCTACGCCTAAAGTTTCAACACCCTTTGATATAGTTAAAGACATAGATGAAACTATTATGATAAATGATGTTGAGATAACCATGTCAGCCTCGGATAGTGATTTGGAGAAGTTTGAAGAATCCTTTGTGAGAACTGAAGAAGCTGAGATCCTATGCAGTGATAAAGCATCTTTGAAATAAGAAGTCCCAACTGAAGATACAAAAGGTCACAGTAATGATAAAGAGGATGAACCTAATGAACCACCCTCTATTGAGATCCTAGTGAAGAGTGAAAATATGGATGTAAGTCAAAATGCAATATTTATTCCTTCCACCAAACCATCCATATCATTGTTGTCAAGTTTGACTCTTGATTCAGAAAGCTTGGATTCATTGGGAGAAGAAGATCTGATTAAGATAAGTGTGTTGGCATTGGAGAAAGAAAAAGAAAAACAAGTAATGAGAAAACCTCTCTTTATTGAATCAGTCAGCATATTGAACAATTGAGTACCTGCAGATAAAAAATTGGTCAATGTTCAATCAGTAGATGATTTTAAAAACATATTGATGAGTTTCAAAGAAATGTTTTTGAGCTTAGAAGAGTCAACAACAAAAATTGTAGAGGAAAAGTACAACAAGAAAAGACTATATGACCTAATGAAAATTTTTTCATTAGAGATTAACTCACTGAAGATTGGACAAACAATTCTGAAAGACTTAGTAGCAAAAGGAAGAAAACTAACAACTAATTGCATGGACAAAGACAAACTTACATCAAAATATTCTAAAAATATTCAGGAAGTAGACTCTCTAATTGCAGCAGTAAGTAAATTAGGTGAGGACCCTTCTCAAGACATCAATGTTTGCAATAACATTTATCAAGGGTAGATAGCCAAGATAGTGAAAGCAAAGATGGAGATTGCAAAGATCAAGGCTAGGAAAACATAGCTGAGAAATGCACTTGCACCCTCATTAGATGTTCTAAATCAGAATATCAAGCATATTAATGCTACAATTGATACTTATGATCACGGCCCCTCCATGAATCTAGAAAATATGGATAAGCTTACATATGCATTATGCGCCCATCTTTAGACTGTTGATGCACTTAAGGTATTTTGGCAGCAAGAAATCAAAAACCTTAAGATTGCATATCTAGATGTGTACTCTAAGTAAGTACTTTGAGAATTTCAGTTTTGGGCACCTTTGTCATTAATGTTAAAGGGGGAGTAGTGTATATAGAAGAAGATAGGAGCACATATGATGTTCAGTATGCCAATATTATACTAGTATGATAGCATTCTTTTTTGTTAAGTCAAAGTTTAGTAACTTGGCCACATTCCTTTGTTGCCATTAATGAAAAAGGGGGAGACTATTGGCAAGTTGACTTTACTATGATTATATGACTAGTTTTGTGTTGTCATTATGACAACAAAGTCATATGGAGTTTCAACAGTCAGTACATAAACTTTGAAGTTCATATTTTGGCTAAATATAGAAGATAGTGTAGATAATAATACACCTGATGATCAGAGAATCAGCACACGAGTATGAACAAATTATGGTATGTGCCCTTGGATATAAGCTTTTTGATATGTTATTGTGCATAGTATAAACACACAAGATCAGATGTGACAGTATCACGAAGTTACAACAAGTATAAATGTGATGCAGAGGATCTGAAAACTCTTTCCATATCTACATCTTCAACATCAATCTCTGTGATAAAACTCTTATCCAAAACTTCTATCAATCTTCAAAAAATTTCCACAATAAAATTTCTCTGTTATACAATCTTATGTATAAACCCATACTCAAACTTGAATATCTTTTAAACCTAGAAACATTTCTTAAATCACTCTAGTCATTCTCTGTGGAATTAGCTTGGCAAAAACATATCCAAAGTTTGAGGCAATCTAATGGTTGAAATGGATTTTACAATCTTTGCATTAAGACATGGTTTTCTTTTAGTTTCATAACCGATGCCCATAACTTGTTTCCAAATATCGATTCAGGGAATCAATAAAAAAAAGGCACATCAAACATTAAGAATATTATCAACCTCCTCCACATCTTTTCCATGGTTCAAACCCATGGGGGATTCATGAAACAGTTCTTGAAAACCATTTTACACTTAATTCCAATTATGAATTAACAATTAGCCTTTAAAATGCATTCTCTAAAAAATGAAATGACACATAGATCAACTACATATTATTCTACAAACGTCCCCAAATCTAGACTATCATAATTCCAATACATATCCAAATAGAGTATTTAAAATACCAGTTATTACTATCTCATAGAAACACGATATATAATCACACTAAACTTTTGAACAATGACTTTCAAGAACTTGATACATTTTACTATCATAATAAACCCGATTTATATTTTTGTCGCTTCCTCTCGTATAAACCTGAAACATAGAAACAGTTATGTTCTATCATCAAATGAAATCAAAACTAAAAACCATCACCTTATAAAACTCCAATTAATAATGAACTCTATAACCGAGCTGCCTAAGATATTAAAATTGTAAAACAATGAAAACTGACAAAGAGAGAGATTTCTCAAAAACATTATAACAACTCTATTTAATAAATGTCTGCGATTACAAATGTATGGCTCTTTGGCTGCCACCAGAGAGCCATTTGGATTCTCTTATCTTCTATAGAGTTCTCCTGACTCTCTCTCGCAACTTCTCTATCAACTATCTATCCCCATTCGATTACATAATGTTGTCCATTAAGAGAATCTTGGGCAGTTACATAACCGTCCACCTACCCAAGACCTTTCATTTTCCAATTTAGTTGTTTTCCCATTACAAAATATCATATAATGTCTTTTTCAAACTATTACAAAGTAAATTAATATGAAATTTGAGGGGTGAGGTGGTGCCCTTGCACCATACTCCCGAGTTTTAAAGTTTTCCATGTCCCATGGAAATGTCTTGATGAGACTGCAAACAAATATTTGGCCTCATCTAGAAAATCTTTCCATATCTACATATTCAACATCAATCTCTATCATAAAACTCTTATCCAAAACTTCGATCAATCTCCAGACAATTTCCACACTAAAATTTCTCCGTTATAAGATCTTATGTATAGACCCATACTCAGACTTGAATGTCTTTTAAACCTGGAAAAATTTCTTAAATCACTTTAGTCAGTCTCTACAGAATTACCTTGGCAAAACCATATCCAAAATTTGAGGCAATCCGACAGTTAAAATGGATTTTACAGTCTTTGCAGCGAGACTAGGTTTTTTTTTAGTTTCATAACTGATGCCCATAACTTGTTTCCAAATATCAATTGAGGGAATCAATAAAAAAAAGGCACATCAAACATTAACAACATTATCAACCTCCTCCATGTCTTTTCCATGGTTCAAACCCATGGGGGATTCATGAAACAGTTCTTGAAAACCATTATACACTTAATTCCAATCATGAATTAACAATCAGCCTTTAAAATGCATTTTCAGAAAAATGAAACGACACATACACCAACTGCATATTATTCTATTAACATCCCCAAATCTGGCCAATCTTAATTCCAATACATATCTAAATAGAGTATTTAAAATACCATTTATTACTATCTCAGAGAAACATGATATATAATCACACTGAACTTTTTAATGACAACTTTCAAGAACTTGATCCATTTTACTGTCATAATAAACCTGATTGATATTATTGTCTCTTCCTCTCATATAAACCCAAAACATAGAAATAGTTATGTTCTATTGTCAAATGAAATCAAAATTGATAACCATCACCTTATAAAACTCCAATTAATAACGAACTCTATAACCGAGCTACCTAAGATATTAACATTGTAAAACAACGAAAACTGACAGAGAGAGATATTTCTAAACAACATTATAACAAATCTATTTAATAAATTTCTTCGATTACAAATGTATGACTCTCTAGCTACCACCAGAGAACCATTTGGATTCTCTTATCTTCTATAGAATTATCCTCACTCTCTCTTGCAACTTCTTTATCAACTATCTATCCCCATTCAATTACATAATGTTGTCCATTTAAAGAATCTTGGGCAGTTACAAAATTGTCCACCTAGCCAAGACCTTTCATTTTCCCGTTCAGTTTGTTTTAGTTACAGAATATCATATAATGTCTTTTTTTTGAATTATTCCAAAGCAAATTAATATGAAATTTGAAGGGTGAGGTGGTGCCCCTGCACCATACTCCCGAGTTTTAAAGTTTTCCATGTCCCATGGGAATTTCTTGGTAAGGTTGCAAAAAAATATTTGGCCTCGTCTCTATCACTACATCGACACCTCTCCTACTTCCTCTTCCAGTGTCAACTGACTCCCATCTATGGAGTTATGTTGGTCGCCTGCAAGGTGCTTCTCCATTTTACAGTCCACTCCTCCATGCTGCATCACAACCTTTGTCCCTCACCTGGTAGTCCATCATGCCTCTCTCCCACTCTATCAATGACACAATAGACCATCCTATGGACTTTGGTAGACCTCCTTGTCCACCTCTTGCAACTGAATGAACTGGCACCAAATTTGCAACCACCAATTGCATAACAAGAACCAAAACAATAACCATAATATCGCCTGGTGTAGATCCAAGCTACACACTCAGAACCTTCTGAAATCTTATACCATTCTGATGTAGAGGATCTAAAAAATATTTCCATATCTACATCTTCAACATCAATCCATGACATAAAACTCTTATCTACAACTTCTATCAATCTTCAGACAATTTCCACACTAAAATTTCTCCATTATAAGATCTTATGTATAGACCCATACTCAGACTTGAATATATTTTAAACCTGGAAACATTTCTTAAATCACTTTGGTCAGTCTCTACAGAATTATCTTAGAAAAACCATATTCACAATTTGAGGCAATCTGACGGTTAAAATGGATTTTACAGTCTTTGCACCGAGACATAGTTTTCTTTTAGTTTCATAACTGATGCCCATAACTTGTTTCCAAATATCAATTTAGGAAATCAATAAACAAAAGGAACATCAAACATTAACAAAATTATCAACCTCCTCCACATCTTTTCCATGGTTCAAACCCATAGGGAATTCTTGAAATGGTTCTTGAAAACTGTTATACACTTAATTCCAATCATGAATCAACAATCGGCCTTTAAAATGCATTCTCTAAAAAATGAAATGACACATAGACCAACTGCATATTATTCTATTAATGTCCCCAAATCTAGACTATAATAGTTCCAATACATATTTAAATAGATTATTTAAAATACCAATTATTACTATCTCAGAGAAACATGATATATAAGCACACTAAACTTTTTAACGACAACTTTCAAGAACTTGATACATTTTACTATCATAATAAACCCGATTCATATTGTCATCGCTTCCTCTCATATAAAATTGAAACATAGAAATGGTTATTTTCTATCATCAAATGAAATCAAAACTGATAACCATCACCTTATAAAACTCCAATTAATAATAAACTCTATAACCGAGCTTCCTAAGATATTAACATTGTAAAACAACGCAAACTGACAGAGAGAGATTTCTAAACAACATTATAACAACTCTATTTAATAAATGTCTGCAATTATAAATGTATGGCTCACTGACTGCTGCCAGAGAACCATTTGGATTCTCTTATCTTCTATAGACTTCTCCTCACTCTCTCTCTCAACTTCTCTATAAACTATCTATCCCCATTCGATTACATAATGTTGTCCATTTAGAGAATCTTGGGAAATTAAAAAACCGTCCACCTACCCAAGACCTTTCTCTTTCCCATTTAGCTTGTTTGGGTTACATAATATAATATAATGTCTTGTTTTGAATTATTAAAAAGGAAATTAATATGAAATTTGAAGGGTGTGGTGGTGCCCCTACACCATACTCCCGAGTTTTAAAATTTTCCATCTCCCATGGAAATGTCATGGTGAGACTGTAAACAAATCTTTGGCCTTGTCTAGAAATGCTTTCCACATCTTCAACATCAATCTCTGTGATAAAACTCTTATCCCAAACTTCTATCAATCTTCAGACAATTTCCACACTAAAATATCTCCATTATAAGATCTTATGTATAGACCCATACTCAGACTTGAATATATTTTAAACCTAGAAACATTTCTTAAATTGCTCCTATCAGTCTCTGTGGAATTAGCATGGAAAAAACATATCCCAACTTTGAGGCAATCCGACGGTTAAAATGGATTTTACAGTCTTTGCACTGAGACATAGTTTTCTTTTAGTTTCATAACTGATGCCCATAACTTGTTTCCAAATATTGATTAAGGGAATCAATAAAAAAAAGGCACATCAAACATTAACAACATTATCAACCTCCTCCACATCTCTTCCATTGTTCAAACCCATGGGGGATTCTTGAAATGGTTCTTGAAATCATTATACACTTAATTCCAATCATGAATTAACAATCGGCCTTTAAAAAGCATTCTCTAAAAAATGAAACGACATATAGACCGACTGCATATTATTCTATTAACATGCCCAAATCTGGACTATCATAATTCTAATACATATCCAAATAGAGTATTTAAAATACCAGTTATTACTATCTTAGAGAAACATGATATATAATCACACTGAACTTTTTAACGATGAATTTCAAGAACTTGATACATTTTACTGTCATAATAAACCCAATTCATATTGCTATTATTTCATCTCATATAAACCTAAAACATAGAAATAGTTATGTTCTATCATCAAATGAAATCAAAACCGATAACCATCACCTTATAAAAATCCAATTAATAACGAACTCTATAACCGAGCTACCTAAGATATTAACATTGTAAGACAACAAAAACTAAGAGAGAGAGAGAGAGAGAGAGAGAGAGAGAGAGAGAGAGAGAGAGAGAGAGAGAGAGAGAGATATCTAAACAACATTATAACANGAGAGAGAGAGAGAGAGAGAGAGAGAGAGAGAGAGAGAGAGAGAGAGAGAGAGAGAGAGAGATTTCTAAACAACATTATAACAACTCTATTTAATAAATGTCTGTGATTACAAATGTATGGCTCTTTGGCTGCCACAAGAGAGCCATTTGGATTCTCTTATCTTTTATAGAATTCTCCTAACTCTCTCTCACAACTTCTCTATCAAATATCCATCCCCATTCGATTACATAATGCTATCCATTTAGAGAATCTTGGGAAGTTACTGTTGGAGATTTGATTCTGAACAGTTGTTTGATTGTATGTTTTTCATTGATGACAACATATAATACACAGTAGTACTTCTATATGTACTTATCCATATAATGGCATGAAGACCAGTGTCGATAGATACATGTTGTTGACATGTTTACTATGCTATGTTCATACACACAGACTCAGATATGATGTTTCAGTAAAGATATGTAATTTTTTTATTGACAGTTATAGTTCTGGAGGATTAACGATTTAAGGCTGACATATGTAACATGTTAATTGAGTTATGTGTATCTCCTACATACGCATGTGTATATTCATGATTAATTATGAGTTGTTGATAGTAATCTAAATGCGCCAAACTTAATTTAGGAATATTGCAAAGTTATGATTGAATTGGTGAAGCTGACTTAATGAAGCGATGCGTCTGTTCAACATTGACTTGTGCGGTTTTAATTATACTTGCGCGCTTAGTAGAGCCGACAAGGATGTTATGAAGAGTTTTCTAACAGGTCCCATGATCTCATAATTGGTGTATGTATTTATACAAGGTAATTTATGATAAGAAAAGTTGCAAAAGCCAGAGATTGACAAGTAGAGCAGAGTGTTGATGCAGCAGAGCTATATTTATCATATGTTGATAATATAGATGTTTATGTTGAAGCATTCAAAATATAGATTAGATTGATATAGTGCTTTACAAGAGGTTAAAGCATCAGTGCATAAAAGGAACTGATCAGACAAGCAGTGTCACAAACAACAGTTCACCTTATTGATATAGTGTGTATCAATCAACTAGAAGGTTGTAGCCTTCACCACTTTGATAATGAGTCCTTAGATAGTGAGTCATCCACCCCTAATAGGGTTACATGTAAAAGACTCCTAACATGGTCTAACCCTTAACCAGGTCAACTATACTACTGCATTATATTGTACAACTCCTAACAGGGTTGAAGAATCTTTTAACAGGGATTACTATAAACAGTATAGTTCTTTGTGGGTACTAATTCCCACTAGGGTTTTTACCATTTGGTTTCCCCATAACCAAATTGATGTGTTGAGTAATGTGTATTTAATTTGTATCAATCTAGTTTAATAAGTACAAAATATTTAAATTAGCAGATAACTGATTCACCCCCCCTCTCAATTATCTCTAAAGTATTCTAACAATTGGTATTAGAGCCAAGTGCCTTGGAGAAGAAGCCTAATAGTTTAAGGTAGATCAAGATGTCATACTTCAGAAAAGACAACCCTAAGTTTGATGGAGACAAATTTTTGGATTGGAAGAACAAAATGATAACGCATCTACAATGCATTGGATTTGAGATCTTTGAAATTGCCACACAAGAGGTTGAAATTCCATCTCTGAAAGACCTTGCAAAGGATGATGTTACTAGAAGATAGAAGAAAACATTTACCAATAATGCAATTTCCAAAGAAGCCCTAATCAGCGCCTTATCTGACAGTGAATTTTCTAAGATCAAGAAGTTTGACAAAGCATATATCATATGGAAGTATTTAGAAGACATGTTTGAAGGAGATGTTCAAGCAAAGAATGCACACAGGAAGACATGGAAGAAGAAATACAACAGTCTTGAGATGTTACAAGAAGAAAACATTAGAGCTTATAATCACAGGATAAATGAATTTGTATTTGGAATTAGAAACAATGGAGGAGAAATATCAGAAGAAGATATAATGGATAAGTTGTTAACTACTTTGACATCAAACTATGAAAACAAGATCAGTATTCTAGAAGAAACTATGCAATTCTCACAAGACTTCAAGA
>MU223706.1:425988-443931 GCA_018584345.1 Thuja plicata | reverse complement strand
AACAGGGTTGGCTCCTAACAGGGCTCACTTCAGAAGAGTGAAAATCAGTAACTAGTTACATTGGTGGTTTTCCCAAATTGGGTTTCCACGTTATATCTGGTGTTACTTGTGTCACTTTTGTTCATGTCATTTGTTTTATGCATATCAATAATTGTGAATGTTTAATGAACAATGAAAGGTTAATTTACCGAGTAACAGTAATATATATTGAAGACATCTAAGGGACTTGTGGATTTATTTTTGTGGTAACTGATTCACCCCTCCCCTCTCAGTTACTCCATCCATATTTCCAACAAAATACTCCTAATAGGGTTTGACCCTTAACTAGGACAACTATACTACTGCATTGTATTGTACAACTCCTAACAGGGTTGAAGAATATTTTAACAGGGATTACTATAAATATTATAGTTCTTTGTGGGTACTAATTCCCACTGAGTTTTTTACCATTTGGTTTCCCCATAACCAAATTGATGTGTTGAGTAATGTGTTATTTGAATGTGTATTTACTTTGTATCAATCTGGTTTAATAAGTACAAAAGATTTAAAGTAGTAGATAACTGATTCACCCCCCCCTCTCAGTTATCTCTGAAGTATTCTAATAGTTACAAAATCATCTAGCTACCCAAGACCTTTCATTTTCCCATTCAATTTGTTTCAGTTGCATAATATCATATAATGTCTTTTTTTGAATTATTACAAAGTAAATTAATATGAAATTTGATGGGTGAGGTGGTGCCCCTGCACCATACTCCCAAGTTTTAAAGTTTTCCTTGTCCCATGGAAATTTCTTGGTGAGACTGCAAATAAATCTTTGGCCTCTTCTCCATCACTAAATTGACACCTCTGTTGCTTCCTCTTCCACTGTCAACTGACTCCCATTTATAGAGTTATGTTGGTTGCCTGCAAGGTACTTCTCAATTTTACAGTCCACTCCTTTATGCTACATCACAAACTTTGTCCCTCACCTCAGAGTCCCTCATGTCTCTCTCCCTAGTCTATCAGTGACATAATAGGTCATCCTATGGCCTTTGGTAGACCTCCCTATCCACCTCCTGCAACTAAATGTACTGGCACCAAAGCTACAACCACCAACTGCATAACAAGAACCAAAAAAATAACCATAATACCGCCTAGTGTAGATCCAATATACACGCTCAAAAACTTCTGATCTCTGATACTATTCTGATGCTAGGGATCTAAAAAATATTTCCATATATACATCTTCAACATCAATCTCTATCATAAAACTCTTATCCGAAACTTCTATCAATCTTTAGACAATTTCCATACTAAAATTTCTGCGTTATAAGATCTTATGTATAGACCCATACTCAGACTTGAATATATTTTAAACCTGGAAATATTTCTTAAACCACTCTAGTCAGTTTCTATGGAATTATATTGGAAAAAACATATCCAAAATTTGAGGCAATCTAACGGTTAAAATGGATTTTATAGTCTTTGAACCGAGACTTGGTTTTCTTTTAGTTTCATAATTCGTGCCCATAACTTGTTTCCAAATATCGATTCAGGGAATAAATAAACAAAAGGCACATCAAACATTAAAAACATTATCAACCTCCTCCACATCTTTTCCATGGTTCAAACCCTTGGGGGATTCTTAAAATGGTTCTTGAAAACTGTTATACACTTAATTACAATCATGAATTAACAATCAACCTTTAAAATGCATTCTTTGAAAAATGAAACGACACATAGACCAACTGCATATTATTCTATTAATGTCCCCAAATCTGGGCTATCATAATTCCAATACATATCCAAATAAACTATTTAAAATACTAGTTATTACTATCTCAGAGAAACATGATATATAATCACACTGAAATTTTTAACGATGACTTTCAAGAACTTGATACATTTCACTGTCATAATAAACCCTATTCATATTGCTATCGCTTCATCTCATATAAACCTGAAACATAGAAATAGTTATGTTCTATCATCAAATGAAATCAAAACTGATAAACATCACCTTATAAAACTCCAATTAATAATGAACTCTATAACCGAGCTGTCTAAGATATTAACATTGTAAAACAACGAAAACTGACAGAGAGAGAGATTTTTAAACAACATTATAACAAATCTATTTAATAAATGTCTATGATTACAAATGTATGGCTCTTTGGCTGCCACTAGAGAGCCCTTTGGATTCTCTTATCTTCTATAGACTTCTCCTCACTCTCTCTCACAACTTCTCTATCAACTATCTATCCCCATTCGATTACATAATGTTGTCCATTTAGAGAATCTTTGAAAGTTACAAAACCATCCACCTACCCAAGACCTTTCATTTTCCCATTCAGTTTGTTTCGGTTACAGAATCTGATGTAATGTATTTTTTTTTAAATTATTACAAAGCAAATTAATATGAAATTTTAAAGGTGAGGTGGTTCCCCTACACCAAAATGTCACTAGCAGTTCAACAAAGTAGAGCATAGAGCCGACAACAAGTTTTTGATTAGCGTATATCATTTTATTTAGTTAAGGTAGTGCGCCTATTATAATAGTGTTGTAATCATGTAATTATCATTTGTGTAAACATGCTTAATTCAATTAATTTTAAAGTGTTGTGTGTGTTGGTTTTAGGTTGACTCAGTCTTAGTTTTGGTTGTATCTATTAAGACATGTATATATGTTTGACATGCATTTTTGTATTTTGTGAAAGAAGTAACAAAGATAGAAGAACAAACCTATACATAAGAGAAGAAGTATATTCAGTATGAGATAAAGCTCTACCAGAGGTTAGAGTTACAGCGCACAAAAGAAACTAATCAGACAATAGTATCATAGTAGCATTTCACCTTTCTAGATATAGTGTGTATCTGATATTTAGGAGGTTGTAGCCTTCTTTAACAAGGTTTGTAGACTCCTAATAGAGTCATTGTACTGAGCATTGTAATGACTACTCCTAACATGGCAAAGTAACATGGCAAAGGAACTCTAACAAGTTCATAAGACTAGTGCAATTATTTGTGGGTACTAATTCCCACCGGGGTTTTCCTCAGGCCAAGGGTTCCCCATTAATATATCTTGTGTTATGTTTTAGGGTTTTATATGCTTTGCTATTCATTTTAGTATTTAAGTAATTAGGCTAAGTTTCAAGAAGCAAAAAAATATTAATTGTTGAACACTGATTCACCCCCCTCTCAGTGTTCCTTGTCTATTGTACATTTAATCCCAAAAAGTATTTGATAGGTCTAATCATGCTCATTTAAAACTCACTCTGCATCTCTTTAGCAAAATCTGCACTAAGCTTGTCATTACCACCAAAAATAATGTCATCAACAAAAATAGCAGCAAGTAATAATCCTTCAGGTGTCTCTCTTTTGAATAATTTACAATCTGCCGCTCCTTTCTTGAATCCAATCTTCATCAAGTAACCATCTAGTCTTTCATACAATGCTCTAGGGGCTTTCTTAAGTCCATAGAGGGATTTCTTCAATCTGCATACCATGTCAGGTTTGTCTAGTAAACTAAATCCTTCAGGTTTCTCTATGTAGAATTCTTCCTTAAAGTTCTTGAATGTTGCATAGGCTAAAAATAATTTTATAGCTTCCAGTCTGCTAACTGGGGAAATGTATCAGAGTAATCAATACCTTCTCTTTGTACATATCCTTTACATACTAGTCTTTCTTTGTTTCTTACCACTGTACCATCTTCATTTATCTTGTTTTTTAATATCCACTTGGTTCCAATCACATTTTTGTCACAAGGTCTAGGGACCAATTCCCATGTGTCATTCTTAATTATCTTATCTAACTATTCTTTCATTTATTTATGCCATTCTAAGTCATTACATCCATTTTCAACACTTAAAGGTTCAATTTGTGAAAGTAAACATACCTCTTCATTAATTGTTAAACCTTTTGCTTTAGATACCAATTGTTAGGAATAGTCCCAAGAAATAGCTAAGAGGGGGGGTGAATAAGTTATCTACAAGATTCAATTCTTTATCCAATAAGTATAGAATAACTTTAAGCATAAACACAAAAAGATAACATAGAATATAACACCACAATTTTGGGTACGGGGAACCCCAAAATAGGTAAAAACCCCAGTGGGAATTAGCACCCACAATGAACTCCACTAATGTATAATGATCCCTATTAGAAGATCTTACAACTCTATTAGGAGTTGATCTTTACAATGCATTAAGTATGGTGACCTGGTCAAAGGTCAAACCCTGTTAGGAGTCTTTTACAAATAACCCCGTTAGAGGTGAGGACACACTGTCCGTGAGCACACTGCTCAAATGATGAAGGTTGTAACCTTCTGCACAACAAATATACACTATATTTGATATTGTACTGTGAATTATACCTACTATCTTGATTAGTTCCAATGAATTGCATACACTCTCTACTTCTTCATGTAGATCTTTAACTGATGAATGATATAGCTTTACTAGACCAATACATCAAACATTCTGCTCTGCTACTTTCTTGACATTTCTGCATATGGAGATCACAAATGATCTTCTATAAGTATCCTCCTCCAAAGATATGATCAAGTCATCTTGTAGGAGATTCTTAAACAACTTCTCCATCATCTAAACTAAGCACACAACACAAATAGAACCACGCAACTCAAGATGAGTAGAAGCATCGCTTCACACCATCAGCTCCACCAAATTAACTCAAACTTCACTCTCTAGATGAAACACATTAAGCACTCTTAACCAAAAATTCTAAACTCATAACTAAACACAAATTGAAACACGCATATACAAGTTATAGGCATAACTAAAGAAACAATATAAATATTTTTGGCTCTTAATAAACAATCTCCTAAAACTGTAACTTGCAAATAGATCATCATAACTCAACTTCAACTGCACAACTGAATCTGCGTCTATGAACATAACATAATGAATATGTCTACAACATAAAAATAAATGTACAAGGCTCCAATATATCCATACTAAGAATTACATATAGAAAATTGTTGCATACTATATTTTTTCATTAATGACAAACATACAGTAAACCACTGGCTCAAAGGCAAATCTACAACAATCTCCCCATTTGACATTGATGGAAACATATGATATGAAAAACACCATCAATCCAAAAGTATTATTTATTTTTACAATCTTCTCAATATCATCATTAAAACCCCTCTTAACTTCTGCATCTTCTTATTGCTACATCTGATTTGATTTTTCATGACTGTATACTCCTCCGGACTATATACTCCCCCTTTGACATTGTAAGATCTAAAATGTGGAGGTGTATGAAAGTGGATCATTTAACATAAAAGACATTACATTTAAATATTTTATGGGGGTAAATTAGATGCTCTTACTTTTATCCTTAGATGTACAAATGAGGGATCCAAATTGATTATCCCAAAAGGAAGGATCAATGCATAAATGAATCAATCATTTGGAAATAAGAGCAAAGAGAAAGATCTTAAATACCCATTTGTTGATTTGAATGTGAAATAGATTTAGATAGATTGATAAACTTAATTTAATTGAATGGGAGAAATGTACTAACCTTGAAATATTGAAGATACAAAGAATGCTATTTTATGAAGCCTATTTTTTGGAAAATCTGAGACCAGATCTGGAATAGAAACGCAAAGACGAACAAAACCCAAAAATATTTTTCTATTATGAGACAGTTCCAATTTATATCGTCAAGTCAATGTCACAATTGACCGAGAATTTTTGATTTCACCCTAGGGTAGAATCGACCTAAAAAGTCTTAGACTAAAATTCTATTTTCAGATCTTGGAAATTTGCCGAAAATGGTATCCGGATCTATACTCCGATTTGTTGTTCTGAGTCTCTACCTGCAAGAAAAATGGTTTTTTTTTTTGGGTGGAGGGATTTACCTTGGTCAAACCCTAATTTTGGAATTAACCTAAAAGTATAATTGAAATTGCATAAGTAAAACAAAGTAAATAAATAAATTCACCTTGCTTGTAGAAGTCCTTGTGGTGGATTTGAATTCGTGAATCCACAAGTATGTATGCACTAGAAAGGATGTAGAATGTAGACTGTAGAATGTAGGATGTATTCAATCAATTACTTGTTGATATTATACACAAATCATGAATGGTTTTTGAATAGAAAGAGGCTTGGAGGAATGTGGATGGAGAAATATTCAACTAGAGGGCTCCATGGAGCTTGAATCCTTCAATGGCCACCAATGGATCTCCTTGATGAAAATGAGTGCTTGAGAATGGATGAATGATTAAATGGCTACTTGGATTGCTTCAAATATTGCTTCTTCACCTTTGGATCTCACTCTTCAAGTCTTTGAAATTTCTTGCAATTATGCTTAATGATCATATTTCATGGTTAGAGAAAATGAGAGGAGAAAGCTTCCTTTTATATGAAACTATGACACAATCCTCTAGAGAGGCTGACATAGGAGAATTAAATTCCAATTGGACCCATTCCCCTAGAAGAGGACCTGTATTAAATATAATTTAGGATTTTTTATTCTGAAGACCGAAATAGCTGACCCAGAAGTGGGAATTAACTTTTTCCAAAGAGCGACATCTGGAAACCCTAGAATTCTAAAATTTTCCTCAGGCATGTAAAAGGTCAATTGTGACCTAGGTCAAGGTCGAGAATGACCTTGACTTAAAAAGATCGACCTTGACCCTAAGGTCAAAGTCCCACTTTTTCAGTCTAGGGTGCCTGAAATAGGGCAAAATAGGGGGAAAGCCAAATCTAAGTTAGGGACCCATTCAAGGCACTTGACATGACCCCAAAACACTTACTCGAAAGGCTAAACCATTCTACAATGGAAGTGCTTCCATTTTCAAACTATACATTTAGCCCCAACTTTAGCAAGAGTATGGACTCAACACAAACTCTTGGTGATGGGGAGCTCCTCCTAGAGCCTCCTAGCTCTCTCCAAGTCCTTCTGCTTGACTTCCTTAGGGTCTCTTCTCTACCCTATCAAGAGGGTAATCTCCTAATCCCCTAACTCACTAGGAACTCTCCACCAATTTCAACTCCTTTCTATACTCCTCTCCATAGCTCTCATGCATACATGGTTCCACTAACCATCTGCCACTCCTACCTCAATTCCCCTTAGGTCTAATTCCCTCTCTAAGGATTCAATTTTGTGATTTCCCCATTCATTTTCCAAATGGGTTCTAAAAACAAGCCTTTTAGGACTTGTAGCCTTTTTATGCCTATTAGCCCTCCAAACACAGAAAAGGTGATTTCTCTCCTAAAATCCCTTAACAACCCTAGAAAAAAGTTCCATATTATTTGTGGGTTTTTCTTCCCCTTCAAGATTTTCTAGGTCTTTGGTCTCACTACTGTCCGTATAATGGAATTTTTCCAAACCCCTAAAAATAAGGGTTTCTAGGGAATGAAGACTAGTCTGGCTTCTTGTTCTTCTTCCACTCATCTAGTGAACTCCTCTGAACTCCTTCCATCAAAATATCTACACCTCATGCCCCTACATTTTAGCAACATTGATTGGCACATACCAATCACCCCGCAACCTCCATTGTTGTTGCACTGCTCAGAAACCCTAGCCAGAATGACTAACACTCGCCTAGGGCCTAATTTTTTTCAAGCTTCCCCTGCACACACACACACACACACCAAAATCCATATATAGAAAATATATACAAGGATCTAATGGATTCTAAGTGGTCATGGATGTTTAACCATGGGAACACCAAAGAAACCCTTTCTTTACATGACTAGACCAAAACTGGCCAGTGAACTTGCAAAACACAATAAATTTAACAAAGCTTAACCAAAAAGTTCAATCTATTTAACTAATGCCACAAAAAACTTGGAAACTACATTGTAGACACTATCCAATCATTAATTTAGTCCATTCAATCCAATCAAGTGGTGTATGATGGCTCTGTAGCTTAATTACAGTGTAAAATCCTTCTTCTCAGACATGAGTCCATACACAATGAACTCTAACTCTCAGATTAGGGTTGGGAACAACTTATATACCTCTATCCCACATTTTTAGACCCTCTAGTTGGGATTTGGGCACCATAAGTGTCGATTCCTAAAAACTAGGAAATGTTGTCATGACAACTTTGACAACTTTTGTCAAAATGTTAATTTTCACATTTTGAGTGTCCTAATTGGTTCCAAACCTTACCAATTGACCTCAAATGGCTAAAGAACAGTAAAACCTTAAAAATATTCCCACTTTGGTACTTTGGTCAACCTTTTGACTTTTGAGTTGACTTCTACGTCTTAGACCCCTAGAATCAACTAGACTCAATCAACATCCAACCCTAACCTTTCCTAACACTATCCACACTTCAAAATCATACTAGGGACTTTATATTTTAGTCTTTATTCTTGGATGGTTGGTCAAACCAACCTACAATCCAAAATGTTCAAAGACCTAGCAAAAGACCTTAGGGTGCTCCTGCACCATCGTCCCCTGCAACAAGAAAGTCAAGGTACTTGTGGTGTCAGGAATTCCTCACCGATTCCATGCTTCTTGAAGTCACTCTCAGCCACCCAAGTGGCTTTTGACTCTTGTTTCTGTCTCCACTTCACTAGATGCTTCATATAGACTTTGTGTCTTGTCTTATTCTTCACCCTTGAATCCAATATCTTCTCCACTTGTGGCTTGATTTGTTCCAGAGTCTTGAACTCTCCCATGTCCTTATACACCTTTGTACTATACTGTACTGTACTACAACTCATCCATCTCTGGTCCCTTATATCTGATCAAATCTTTCACATTGAATATTTGAGAAATTGACATTTCCTTGGGAAAATCCACCTTATAAGCATTAGGCCCATACTTAGCCAATATCTTGCAAGGTCCAATTCTTTTCATCTATAGCTTACTAGGTATCCCCTTTTGTAATCTTTCTTTATTCAGGAACACCATCACTAGTTCACCTACTTCAAACTACAAATCTCTTCTTCCCTCATCTCTTTTTGCCTTTAACTTATGATTTTCTTCCATTAAGGTCCTCTTTACATGTTCATAGACTTCCCTCATTGATTGGGAAAAGTCATTAGCATGTCCAATAACTCCCTCATATCCTTTGAGGTCTTTGAACTCCATCACACCCCTTGGATGTGCCCCATACATAATTTCAAATGTACCTTTTCCTGTAGTCCTATTTGTGCTATCATTATAGGAAAATTTTTCTTGTGGTATTAATTTCTCCTATCCTTGTCCATATTCCTTTTACAAACACCTAAGTAGGTTCCCAAGTACTCTATTGATCACTTTAGTCTACCCATCTATTTGAGGATGATAAGTAGATCCATGAGACAAGTTTGTGCCTAGTGTCTTCCACAGGGTCTTCCAAAAGTAACCCATGAACTTCACATCCCTGTCTGCAACAATGCTCATTGGTAGACCATGAATCCTTACTAATTCTTTGGAAAACAAGTAGGCAATATGGCTAGCATCATGTGTTGTTTTGCATGGTATGAAGTGGCTCATTTTACTAAACCTATCTACCACTACAAATACACTGTCTAAACCAATTGGAGTTCTAGGTAACCCCACTATGAAGTCCATACTTATGCACTCCAAAGGTCTACTTGGGATGGGTAATTTATGGTAAATTCCTACATTGGATGAAGTGTCTTTAGCCTTCTGACATATTCCACACAGCTCCACATATCTTCTCACTTCCTCCTGCATCTTTGGCCACCAATAGAATATGTCTACTAAGTCCAATGTATTATTCAATCCAAAGTGTCCACTTAGGCTTCCATTATGTTTTTCCTATATGAGGTTCTCCCTCATTGAGACTTTTGGAACACAAAGTTTCTTTCCTTTGAATAGCAACCCATTTTTCAATGTATACTCTACAAACTCACTATGAAAGCGATTCTCAAAATTCTGACACACCTTGTATATCTCTAAAAAATCTGAATCTCCCTCATATAGGTCCTTAAAACCTTTAACTCTTGTAATTTTAAAATGAATCTCTTAGATGGTGAGGAGTCTCCTACTAAGAGCATCTGCAACTTTGTTTTTCACCCCCTTCTTATGCTTTATGGTAAAGGTGTAAGATTGTAGGAACTCCATCCACTTGATGCATCTCAAGCTAAGCTTGTCTTGAGTGTTTATATAAATCACTGCTTGGTTTTCTGTGTAGACAACAAACTATTTGGGAAAAAGGTAATGACTCCACTTCGTTAAGGCTTGTACAAGAGCATATAGCTCCAAGTCATAGGAAGAGTACCTAGACTTAGCCTCATTTAGCCTTTCACTGAAAAAGGCCACATTCCTTCCTTCCTGACTTAAGACAGCTCCTACTATAATGCTACTTGCATCACACTCAACAATGAATGGTAATAGAAATATAGGCTAAGTAGCCATTTCCTTCTTCAACATTTCAAATCCATCATTAGCTTCCTTTGTCCACACAAAATTTGTTTTCAAGCCTCCATTTATAGTCTCTAGGACTGGAGCACAAATCTCACTGAATCTCCTAATGAACTTCCTATAGAATTGGGCTAACCCATGGAAGCTCCTAACTTTAGTCCCTATCTTAGGAGTAGGCTAGTTCAATATGGCCTCTACTTTCTCCTTATCCATTTTTAAGTCACCCTTGGAAACCACAAAGCCAAGGTAGACTAGCTCTTCTTCCATGAACTCACTCTTCTCAAGGTTTATGGTGAGTTTCTCTTCCTACAACTTCTTCAACACTAACTCCAAGTGTTTCATGTGATCCTCTTTAGTTTTACTAAAAATTAGGATGTCATCTAGATAGACAACTACAAAAACTCCTATATAGTCTTTCAAGACTTCATTCATTACTCTCATAAAGGTGCTTGGTGCATTGGTAAGCCCAAAGAGCATCACTAACCATTCATACAACCCCTCAATAGTCTTAAATGTAGACTTCCACTCATCACCCTCTTTCATCCTAATTTGATAGTATACACTCTTCAAATAATTTTTTAGAGAAGTAATTAGCACCCCAAGCAATCCATCAAGTCTTCTATTCTAGGAATTGGAAATCTGTACCTGATAGCTATCCTATTTATTGCCCTAGAATTAGTACACATTCTCCACTTACCTCCTTTCTTAGGGGCCAACACCACTGGGATAGCACAAGAGCTGATACTTTTCCTAATCAATCCTTGATCCAACATCTCTTGCACCTACCTAGATATCTCCTTGTTTTTCTCTGGTGTCATCTTGTATGCAGCTTTTTTTGGCAAGGATGCTCATGGTATGAAGTCAATCTGATGACTTATCTCCCTCTTTGGTGGTAGTGAAGTTGGTTTACCCTCACAAATTATGTCTTTGAACTAATAAAACAACTCCCTCACCTCTTTTGGCATAGGAGATTTCTTATGAATCTCCTCCTCATTTGGTTTTAGTATAATTACATAACTAACTTCTTCATCTTTCATATCCCTTAGAAATTCTTTCACATTCATCAACATGGCACTGGATTTTTCCTTCTCCACTATGTCTTCCTCTAGTATGGATTTTATCTTGAATGTTACCCCATTTTTCTTGAAGGTGTACTTATTATCCTTCCCATTATGGATAGCTTCTCTATCATACTGCCATGGTCTGCCAAGAAAAAAATGACAAGGATCCATTGGAAACACATCAAATAGTATCATATCTTCATACTTTCCAATAGAAAACTCTACCCACACTTGTTCATTCACCAAGATGTTTTGACCCTTATTCAACCATGTAACTTTATAGGGACATACATGTGGGATTTTGGTGAGCTTCAACATCTCTACTGCCTCCTTGGATATGCCATTATCTGTTGACCCTGAATCAATGATCACTTTGCATACTTTCCCCAATAACCTGCATTTGACTCTCTAAAGAGCCCTCCTCTACTTGTGCTCATCTTTGGTGGGTGTCTTGATTAGGATCCTTCTCAAAATTAGATGTTCTCCTTTCTTTGAATCCAGAATCACCTCTGATTTTTTAGAATAATCTTCTTCTTGGACATAAGCTATCTTCTTCTCTCATTGTGAAGATGTTGGCTTATCTGGGAACCTATATGTAGGGTGTCCTAACTATCCACAATTGTAGCATTTCATTGAATAAAAGTGAGAGCTTCTCCCAAAGCTTCTTGATCTCCCTCTACCATTGTTATATGAACTTCTTCCTCTGTTATTGTATCCACCTCTACTTTTTGTCTCTTTTCATTGCTCTGCATATCTAGATTCACTTTGTCCTCTACTATCACTGCCTCTTCCACTTGAACTTCCTCTATGGCCACCTCTATTATCTCTACCCCTTCCCCTATTTCTTGAACTAGAATATTGTTTTTTTTTAGTTTCTCTTCCACTTTCAAAGCCATTTGAAAATAGCTATGAATGGAAGTCAGATTAAACAGACTAAGTTCCTCCTGAATGTTCCACTTAAAACATTTAGGTATCTTACCACTTTGATACTCTCTATCTCCTGAATTCTTGATCTAAGGCAAAGTTTTTGATACTCCTTTGTATAGGCTGGCACATGTAGGTATTTTTACCTAAGGTTCTACCTTATCTTATGCAGTTGAATGTCATATTCCTCTGGAAGGTAATTCTCCTTCACCTTTGCAACCATAGTTTTCCAATTTGATATGGGCTTCTTGCCCTCTTTCTCTCTTTCTTCCTGTAAGAACTTCCACCATGTAAGTGCTTGCCCTCTTAGCCTTGATTTGGCTATCTTCACCTTTTGGGCTTCTATAATTCTATCACACTTGAAGTGATTCTCGATCCCTTCAAGCCATTCCATAACCATTTTGGTGTCCATCTTACCAAAGAATATAGGTATTCCTTCTAGAGCCCTTCCACTCAATGCCTTGAGTGCTTTGAGAAATGGTTCCTCAAGTAGAAGAGGGTCAGGCTCTGATTCTATCTCCTCTTCTGCTGGTCTCTTTCCTTTGTCTATCCCTTCATGCATTTCTTCTCTCAACTTACTGGCAGTCTCTACCACTTCTGGCATCTTGATCTTCATTTCCTCCATTGCTTCTTCAAGAAGCTAATTCTTGATTTGTTGCTTTGACAAATGCTTGGCTAACTCTACATTAGTTACCATGGTGTTCTCACCTATGGATTCACTCCAATCTGACATGCACATTGCCACTCCCAAGCCTTTCAATGGCTTTGATACCAATTTTATGGGGAGCTCCTCTCCTAGATCCTCCTAGTTCTCTCCAAGTCCTTCTACTGGACTTACTTAGGGTCTCTTCTCTACCCTATCTAGAGGATAATATCCTAATCCCCTAACTCACTACGAACTCTCAACCAATTTCAACTCCTCTCTATACTCCTCTCCATAGCTCTTTTGCATTCATGGTTCCACTAACAATCTGCCACTCCTATGATATCAAACTCTTAAGGATTGCTACCTAAATTCCCCTTAGGTCTAATTCCCTCTCTACGGATTCAATTTTGTTAGTTCCCCATTCATTTTCCAAATGGGTTCTAAAAAAAATCCTTTTAGGCCTTGTAGCCTTTTTAGGCCTATTAGCCCTCCAAAACACAGAAAAGGTGATTTCTCTCCTAAAATCCCTTAACAACCCTAAAAAAAAGTTCCATATTCTTTGTGGGTTTTTCTTCCCCTTCAGGATTTTATAGGTCTTTGGTCTCACTACTGTCCATACAATGGACCTTTTCCAAATCCCTAAAAATAAGGGTTTCTAGGGCATGAAGACTGGTCTAGCTTCTTTTTCTTCTTTCACTGATCTAGTGAACTCCTCTGAACTCCTCCTTCCATCAAAATATCTACACCTCATGCCCCTACACTCCTACAACATTTATTGGAACATACCAATCACCCTGCAACCTCTATTTTTGTTATACTACTCAGGCACCCTAGCCAGAATGACTAACACTTGCCTAGGTCCTAATTGTTTTTAGGCTTCCCTTGCACACACACACACACACACACACACACACACACACACACACACAGTTAGAAGTTTTAATCTTTCCTTGGTGTATTTATAAACCAAGGTTAGACCTTTTTCTTTT
Source organism: Thuja plicata (assembly GCA_018584345.1). Lineage (NCBI taxonomy): Eukaryota > Viridiplantae > Streptophyta > Pinopsida > Cupressales > Cupressaceae > Thuja > Thuja plicata. Next base: position 429,971 of record MU223706.1, on the reverse strand, counting down.
CTTGTTCTAATATATTAGGATATAACCCAAGGTATCCTAATATATTTCTTTGTCTTCTTTCTCCTTCATTCTATTTTGTCTTCTAGTAGAATATGTGAGGACAAATATTTATTTTGTAATTTAGTTTATTCCTCCTTATGAGGAATCTCACACTTGGCCTCAAACACTTATGAATGGTGGCATTCACTCTCATGGGAGTTACACTTTGAACTCCTCTCATCTCTACATATAGAGATATTTCTCCTCTCTTCTTTACATTCATACAACACTTCTCTATTCTCTCTCTCATTCTTCTTCTAAAATTTTGTATGAGCTAAAGCTCTCTCTCTCTCTCTCTCTCTTTATGGCTATTTTTCCCATTCATAATTCACGGGGTTTTTTTATGCTTTTCCCCCTTCAAAAACTTCTTGTCTCCTTTGTTGCTTCATTTTGGTGTATGCTCTAAGGATTAGCTTGATTCATGATAATCTTCCTTTTTCGTTACTCAATTGGATTAATTTGTTCCTAGCTCAAATTTATTTTCCATTTTAACATGGTATCAGAGCAGGTTTAATCCATTTTTTGAGTTCATAGGTTTAAGCGATTATCATATCTCGGAGCACTCCATTTAGGAGACTCATTTTTTTTAATTTGAGAGAGTTTTTTTAGCTCATATATTTTATTCTCTTAGTATATCTTTATTTGGTTATTTATCAAAAGTTAAATTTAAAATTAACTGAAAATTTATTCTCTTAGATTTATCAAATTTCATATATATCTCAAATCTTAATATAAAAATTAATATTATAGTATTAAAAACATTACTATGCTAAAAGTTTTTTTTAGACTTAAAAGTTTTTTAATTTCCTTTCTCTCCTCTGTTCAATATTTCATCCTTGTTGCTATTATTAATCAAGTTCAAATTAGTATCTTTCTCTGCTATAACTAGCATTATTCCTTTCTTGCATGCATTTGTTTTCAAAATTTCTTTTTTCTCTGCATTTTTTTTTTTTGGCTTTATTCCTTTTCAGTTTTTAGGGTTCTTTTTGGCTTTACTCCTTTTCAATTTTTGGGGTTGTTTGTTGCTCATTTTTTGTTTTAATTTATTTCAATCTTTTTTGATTCGAATTGTTCTCTGTTCTAAAAACCTTGTAGCAAGGCATGTCAGATTTCTCGCGATCTATAAACATTTGCTTAGAGCTTGGAAGTGCTCTGTTTTGTTATGCTTGAGCTCAGAATTTTGCATTTGCATATGCCGGAGTAAAAATATCTGTCATGCAAAGTGCATCATTTTAAGGCTGCTACTTTTCTTTTTTGTTCTGTTATCCTTCTCTGGTTGATTTATTTTTGTTTGCTTTGGCATTGCCCATGATCAACAAGATCTGAGCTCTCTGTTTATTGATGCACTCAGTCTTTTTATCCTCTCCACCATTTTTTTTCTCTTTTCTATGCTAAAAGAAATTAGTTGAGCTTTTCATGTGAAAGTTCTTTGTTTATTTTGCAAGTTTAGTTTCAACATTAGTTGAGCTGCAAGTTGAAAGCCTCCATATCTGCATGAACTCCAAAATTTGTGAGAGTTATTTCATTTGTTTACAAAATAGCAAACATATATCTGATCTTATGACATCATTAAGAACAAATTTGGTCTCTTTGTTCATTTAGTTGATCTGTCCTTAACTTGGACTCACGAATCATCAGTTGTAGAATTGCATTATTTTTTGTCTTTACTGAATTTTCTTTGAATATGTTGTTATAATCACTTCAATTCTGTGGCTGCATTGTTACTGGTTCATTTGGAAACCAAAAATAAACTTAAACCTTTTTTACCTTTAGAAATCTATTTACCTGACGAGTTTTAAAAGTCAAAAAGGATACAATTACAATCCTTTTGAAGAGTATCACGTAGCAGCATCTCTCATTAGCTGATTCCTTAACCAGCGCTTAGCCTTTTCACATTTCCTCCATACATTTATTAGCCAGTTTTTTAAAATCTCGTGCATCTCTTTCATTTTTTGGGTATCTCTGTTGTGACCGCTTTCTTGCTCTGTCGTTTGAGAACAGTCTGTTATCTCCTCCTTCTTACCTAGACAACCCAGACACATCTCTTTCAGCGGATTTAGTTTAGTGTTGAGTTTAGGTTTTTGTTTCTTTTCATTCCTTTCTTTTTGCAATAGTTAATTAACACTTCTTTATTTGCATAAGATTTAGTTTGTTTTTATTATTGATTTGTATTATTTTTTTAGATTTCTTCTCTTTCTAACCCTTGCACAAATTTTTTTTCATTCAACACTAAGCCGCTTCACACATTATAGCCGATCCTTCTTCCATCATCTCCGCACTTTCATTGCGCTCTAACATTGTTGTCTCCCTCTCCTCTGCCGCTTCTCCCTACTTTCTCCACCTGTGTGGAATCCCTGTGTCCTTCATATCATGGCCTTGGATGGTCATCCCTACCCCGTACCAACATCCTCAACCTCTGCCGACCTGCCATCGAGCAGATCTCCCTTTCTTTGCTGCCTTCTGTTTGCGTCTTCTCTTTGCTTCTGCAGCTCTCTTATTTGACTTTGCCCTCCTTCTAGCATTTTTTCATCCTTCACCAGCCCCTACCTTCATTGCTGGAGTTGCGGCCAATTGAGAATAACGTAGAGGCATTCATGCAGGTTCTTTAAAATTAATGTTATTTCCTTTACAAGAAATGCTTCCTTGATATTGAATGTGTTGATTTTGTGTAAATCGAATTCAATAAGCTGAATTCTAGAATTCGATGGGTTTGGAATTCCAGTGAAGATTACTTGAAATCTGAATCTACTGTGTAATCTGCAATTTTATTGTCATTCAAAAATACAAAAAATTATATATTGTTGTAAATTTGAAACGCAGTGAATAATTGGAGCTCATTCTTGTTAAACCTTTAATTCAATTATTTATTTTTTGTTAATTAAGATATTTAGAAAAATATACTAAAACTTGTTTAATAAAATGAAGTTTTATCTAAAGATAAATTTTTTTTTAAGGCCCTTTCATAGTTCAAGTAACGTTTTATTGCAGGTTTGTTCAATTTAGAATATTTCCTTTTAAAGCTATAAATTTAATATAGTTATAATTTAATAAATATTAAGTTTTAAATTAAGTTCTTTTAATTTGACATTTGATTTTTAAATTTTTTCATATTATTATTATTTATTGGATTAGGCATTTATTTATTATTTATTTCTTGTCTAATTAATTTCATTCTCTTTTCATATAAGGGGCATTTTTTTCTGTCACTATCATTGTCGTCATGTCTCTATTTAAACTCACTCTTTCAAATTATTCTGTTTGGCGGACTCACATGACCGCTATTTTAAAAAATGAAAACCTATTTGATGTTGTGTTTTCTCCTAATGAGAAACTGACTTCCATCACTCATCTGGCTGACCAAGATTCCTGGCAGTCGAAAGATGACGAAGCATTTGGCCTAATTGGACTCTCACTTCATCCAGATTTATATCATCTTCTTTCAAACTGTACTACATCTCATCAAGCTTGGTATGCCTTAGAAAATAAATTTCAAACCTTCACAACATCTGTTTCCAATGGTAAATTTTATTATGTTTCTAATTTGAATGATAATCATATTCTTGTTTCTTTAGCTGATAACTATTGCTGTCATGATAAAGGAACTGGTAATGCTTCTGTCCTAAATGGTAATGCTGTGCTTTATGCTCCTATTTTAGAAGATAACCATATCTCTGTTTCTGCTCCTAACATTAAGGATAATACTAATTATAATAGTCATGATACTCTCAATATTTTTGTTCCTTCTAGTAGTAACAGTGATGATAATGATGTTGGTAATAATTTGTTTTACCCTCTTGTTGATGATATGCTTGACCAAGAAGATGAAATTATCTCTACCTTTCTTAATATTACCTTACCTTCTTTTGATTATCCTATTACAAATATGGTTATTAATCAAGATAAAATTTGTGATGAAGGTACCAATCCTATGATTATTATGGAGG
>MU223706.1:413779-425077 GCA_018584345.1 Thuja plicata | reverse complement strand
TCTCTCTCTCTCTCTCTCTCTCTCTCTCTCTCTCTTTTCCGAGTTCGAACCCATGCGTTCATGCTTACAAACTTCACTGTAAAGCAATACGCCACAAGGGACCGGCCCAAGCACGCTTAACTGTGGAGTTTTGATGGGATCCGGTGCACTAAATAAGACACATGTAAAAAGTAAATACAAGGCTCTAATGGATTCCAAGTGGTCATGGAGTTTGAACCACGAGAACACCAAAGAAACCCTTTCTTTACATGACTGGACCAAAACTGGCCAGTGAACTTGCAAAACAAAATAAATTTAATAAAGCTTAACAAGAATGTTTAATCCATTAAACTAATGCCACATAGAACTTGGAAAATACATTTTAGACACTATCCAATCATTAATTCAATCCATTCAATCCAATCAGGTGGTGGATGATGGCTTTGTCACTTAATTACAGTGTAAAATCCTTCTTCTTAGACACGAGTCGGTACACAATGAACTCTAACTCTCAGATTAGGGTTTAGAACACCTTATATACCTCTATCCCACATGTTTAGACCCTCTTTTTTGGATTTGGGCACCATAATTGCCTATTCCTAAAACTGGGAAATGTTGTCATGACAACTTTGACAACTTTTGTCAAAATGTCAATTTTCACATTTTGAGTGTCCTAATTGGTTCCAAACCTTACCAATTGACCTCAAATCGCTAAAGAACATTAAAATCTTAAAAATATTCCCACTTTGGGACTTTGGTCAACCCTTTGACTTTTGAGTTGACTTCTAGGTCTTAGACCCCTAGAATCAACTAGACTCAATCAACATCCAACCTTAACCTTTACTAACACTATCCACACTTCACAATCACACTAGGGACTTTATATTTTAGTCCTTATTCTTGGATGGTTGGCCAAACTAACCTACAAGCCAAAATGTTCAAAGATCTAGCAAAATACTTTAGGGTGCTCCCGCACCATTTGGTAAAGGAGATCATAAATAATAGACAATCTTATTGGAATAAAAAAGGGACGAAGGAATCCTCAAGCCCCCAAGGGACTTATGAATTTATCAACCCTAAGATTACAATGAGAGAGACATTACCAGTTAAGGATAAAGAGAGAGGGTGTGGTTACCTTTCCCAATGAGAAATTATGTCCCATTGTGAACCACACAAGAAAAAAGTGCAACTGGAAAGATGGAGTTGAATTGCCTGGTGAATGTGGCTACTCACTAGTCAACCCATTAGGGAGATCCATTCTTAAGGACACCTTCCGACCTTAAGGGATCAAAACATTGTAATCTGAAACTGAAGGGATCAAGAGATCTATGTAAATTTAAACTGGAGGGATCAAGAGATCCTAAAAAGTAAAATATCCATGCTTTAAGGATTAGTGTTTAATCCATAAAGGGAAAAAGTTTTAAGTTTTGAAAATATTTTGAATGTGCGTGTGTGCAAAAAAGTGAGTAGAGTGTATACCCCCATGTTAAGGTTTTTTCTTTAACAAGAGAAATGGCTTGAATGGAAACATAAACAACTCTACTGATTGCATTTCCACTACAAGATGCCCCCAAACAAGACAACTCAAGGGAAATATCACATAAACATACAAAGAACACAGAAGGGATCTGCCTACTGTGGGGTCAGTATGATCATAAGATAATATGTATAAATAGATATGATATTATTGAAAATCAATTGACATCATTCCCTAAAGAAATTAGAACCTCAATCACAATGGAGGAAAGAAAACTGAAGAGTTATGAAGAAGAGTTTTTCTGGACCACAACATGGAGACCAAAAAGAGTCAGTGCTACCATGTCGTAGATCCAAGAAAACTACACAAGGAAAAAATTTACAAACAATAGCACAAGTAAAACATAGCATGAAAACAATATGTAGAAGAATAAAGATACATATAGAGGAATTTTACAATAGGTTTGATTCCTTTATTACCTTGCACCAAAAAAGTAACAAGGGTCGTATAAAAGAGTCTAACAAACATTTAGCAAACACATTATGGGAGAAGCACAGTACAACATGCAAACACAAAAAAGGGATACCATGAAGGATAAGCCAATCTAGCACATCACCTACTCTCCCCATCTCACTTTATATCATTTAGGGAAGGTGGGAAACTCGCAAGAGGGACTATATCCATACAGTAGGAATAATAGCTAGTTCCAAACAAGGATCCTCTTGAGAATCATGTTGTTCGATACTAGGTGTAATTATCAATTGAGTTGAAAGAATATGAGGTAAATTGGTATCAAGATCAATGGTCTCATATTCATCACTAAGATCAATAGGATCATCTAGAGTATCCTCCTCATCAAGATTAATTAAAATAAGATCTAAGATGCGAATAGGGTCATCATACTCATTCATCTTAACATCATTATGAATATTAAATTCTTTCAACACATCATGCATAGGTTGGTGAAAAGAAGGTTAAGTATTTAGAAGAAAAGAAGCATGGGTCCTAGCATTAGCTCTATGCTTCTTACGGTGTTCATTAGCAGATTTATTACATTTTGCTTTGTTTGACACATGTGGAGAACTAAGAGGAATAACAACTGTTTCCTTCACAGGTTCAATAGGAGGATTGGTAGGATTCATAGTAGGCTAAGAAACAATACTAGGAGGTTGAGTAATAGAGCTAGTAGTAATGGATAAAGGAGGTATAGAAGGAGTGGGAAAAATACCACGGTTAAGATCTATCTGAGGCATGCATAACTCAAAAATCTTGCGATGCTTATAGGCTTGATATGAATGAAAAAGGTGTACATGATGGAATCTAACCTATTGGGAGCTCTCTTAGACATGAAAATGTTAGAGATATAAATTAGATAAACTTACTAAAATGTCTAAATATACTCTAAAACAAGCATTCCATCATGACTTCCGATGAGCTAAACAAGGGCACCCAATGCCTTGTTGATTTTATGTTAGAGAAGGTTTGTGGGTGTCCTCTCCCAACACAATACAAAAATCCCAATTTGATCTATGAATGCAAACTAAGTGATCAAAGTGAGTGAAGAACTCAAAAAACAAGTATTGAAAACTTGCCTCAAGCCTCCACCATGAATGCAAATGCAAGACTACACTATGATGAAAATTCAAAAACTAAACTAAGATGATATGCATGAGATAATAGAACTAGATTCATTTTCCATTATCCTAACATGTGATTTCTAAATTCAACTATAAACTAATGAGCATAAAACATGAAACGCACTAAGAAATTTTAGATCTATACTAGCATGATAACAATGCATAAAAGAGAGATGATTTGCTCTTGACAATGGCCTCTATTTATAGATTTTTTGGACGAGAGAGAGGGCTTGGATGAGGTGGAGCTCATGTGGCATCCACATAGGTGCCACATGAGGGACACATAAGCCATGTAAGAGGCCCACTTTTCTCACACATGTGTGAGCAACTTTGGATGTGATGGGTCAAAGTGTACTTAAAGTACACATGTGAAGGATCTTGTAAGAGAGTGTGAGTGTAAGAGTTTTAGTCCAATGAAACACTTTTAGAAAGTGTAAGAAGGTGTTATCATGGGTGTAAGAAACCTTGTTGGCACCAAATAAGGATTATTTGGAAAAGTGTATTTTTGAAAATTTTCTCACACATGTGTGAGCAAATAATTAGGAATAATTTTTGTAGGAATCAAGAAATTAGCCTAATTAACCTTAGTTAATCAGTGAATAGGTTTATTTGGTAAGAGTGATGTGAGGTAGGGTAGGATCTAGGTTCAAATTAGTTTAATCAAAATTAGATTTATATTAATTGTGGTTTAGTAGAATTAAGTCATGTGGAGGAATAAATAAATTATAAATTTATGTAAAGGGGATTAATGAGGGATAATATATTAAATAAGATTTAATACATTAGAAGGGGTAGTATTTAAATTAAATTCAAATAGTATGGAAAGTGAATCATATTTAATTAAATAAATTTAATTAAATAGATAGAAGAATATAAAAAATATAATTAATTAAAATTAACTTTAATGTTATGGAAATATTAATTAAATTAATATAAGGATCATTTTAGACGTCTACATTTTGCCCCTCTTTGATGCGGCGTCGAAAGTGGTGTCGCATCAAAGAAAAGAAAATAAGATGCCCCAGAGAGGTCAGAAAAACCAACGGCAGTGAGAGCGGAGGAGTGTACCCCCTCGAGAAAATAATAGGAAAAATATAATTTTTTAATAAAATTTTCTTGAAAAAGGTAGGAAAACAGGGAAAGCAGACCAATTGCATGGTGTGTCCAAAGAAAATGGAGGAAAAATGAGTACCAAACTGGGGACTGGGGAGATAGACAAAAGAAACGGGGCCCAAGGGGCTATAAATAGTCCTTCTGGGCCCATAGATAAGTCACTTTCACCCACAAAGAGAAAAAAGAGAGTAGAAGAAGAGAGCAATGGCAGGACAACGAGAGCGAGCATAGCTTGGAGAGCGCATCTGGGTGCACTAGCGACCAGTAGATGTGGGACCACCGGTGAGTAGTCAACTACCACTCAATAAATTATGCATTTAATGCTTTCATAGGTTGGTAGGGTGTCATTAATGCATCTAAAAGTTAGCATGCAGCGTAGATGGCAGTTGCCTGACCACTGTCTACATAGACGATGATCGACAGAGTGTCATCCTCACACACGATCAATCTAAAATCAATGTCTACACAGACGAAGATCAACCAATCTCTGTCTACGAGTGCAGGGGAAGAAGGAAAATCCATAGCGGATATGACGGAGTTAAGACTCCATCATCTGTGAGGCAAGAACATGGCAGTAGAAACCATCATCTCCGCAGACTAGCGTCTGCAAAGATCCACCGGCTCTACAGACTGGTGACTGGGAAAGTCCGCTGTTTGTGAGGGTCAACCACTGTCTACGCGGATTGATCCAAAAATGGAAGAAAAGAGAGGAAGAAGAGGGAAGACAAGGGTCTAGGAGCATTTTTTGATGCCTCAAACAAGCCTAGGAATATTTTTGATGCCCTAGAATGCTATTTGATTTTTGACACGTGCTTGCTGGATGTAGGAGGAGACCATCACTTTCTGGGTGAGGGAGTACTATCCAACGACCATGGAGCTAGAGTAGTAGTTGATGACAGTCGAGTGGGGGCTTGTTAAATTATGCGGACTGGAGCACATATGACATTAGCCACATCTATGAGTGCATAATGCACTCATGTCCGTGTTGATAGAGAGGTGACATAGCACCACGTCTAGCTTTCACTTCCCTATAGGGGAAGCTACTATCACACTTCATGACGTATGGAGGATTTACAGAGTGCCGATTCGGGGGGTGATACCTGAGTACTATGTTGAGGGCTCAGAGACCTATATGGAGATGGCTTTTCGTCAGAGATATGTAGATCTGCCTACCACATGGCAGTGGATGTCTTGGGAGGGGGCGATGGAGATGGAGACACGGTTGCAGTGGGTGGCCCTATACTTAGTGGGATTAATAGGGGGACGACTAATGCCTGATAATGCAGGCAAGGGATTCCCTATTAATAGGGGGATGAGTGATGCCTGATTGAGGATGGAGACCAGTATTGCTGGGGTTACACCATCCTTGGTCAATTATATTACGATCTACATATGTGCACCTACCAGAAAGGTAGGGTGCTAGGGCTACGCTAAACACTGCTTCTTGTATGGGCGTGGGAGCATATTGCGGTCATTCGACTGATTAGGACCTGAGAGACTAGAGTGGCTTATGAGTCATTCGTATGTAGGTACAGGCCACCCATTAGCTATGAGGCCATAGATTCAGTCAAGTATTGGCAAAAAATATTGGATGAGATGGTGGACATATAGTGGGCACCATATGTGTGGTGCGAGGCCTAGGGTCATGAGATCCCTCAATAGGATGGATATGTAGAGGATGAGTTTCATGACTCATATTATAGGAGGTTTGTATAGACCGACTGCTGGCTGATTGGGAGGATGACCTATATGATCTCAAGATACATGCCATCCAGAGTATGGAGACAGATGGGGTAGATACAAGAGGCCATCCCAAATAGGTTCCCACATCCACTGGTGACCCGAGAGGTGGGGAGCGTCGGGGGAATGGGTGCAGATCTGTGCATAGCACAAGCATAGCACAAGCATATTTTATGGGGATGATCAAGGTCCCATGGATCAGGGCCCAAGAGTCATTACAGGATGCAGGTGTAGTGTCAGCATACGCGCAGTGGTTGGCCGCACATAGACTTGTTAGACTGATAGTGCCTGGCATAGTGCAAGAGGATGAGTAGCCTGGTGGTGGAGGGGATGGAGGAGGCTAGGATGATGATGATGAGGAGGGAGGAGATGGAGGAGGGGCCAATGGGAGGAGAGTTTTTCCTAGGGTTGTAGTGCCAAGGCAGAGAGGATAGGTACAAATACCTGCAAGAGGGAAGCCACCCACAGTTCTTGATGTTCAGGTACAGGGATAGGATCTACCACAGGGACAGGGGCCACCGGGATAGGGACAGGCACCATAGGGGCCACTAGGATAGGGACAGGTACCACCAGCGGGCTATGTAGCCCAGGATACATATGAAACAGTCATAACAGAGCGGGATAGTCTATGGACCAAGCTAGGCAGAGTACAGGGCTTGTTAGCAACATCTCAGGCGACTGAGGTGAGAACACAGGCAGAGATCTAGAGGCTGTAGGGATTACTAGCTATAGCATAGGCCATATTCAGTAGCCTACAAATAGAGGTAGCCAGGGTACAGGGAGAGCTAGTAGCAGAGATTGCTTGGGGAGATAGTGCTTAGAGAGCACTAGACATATTACAGGCTTAGGTAGACAGCAGAGATTTCACTATCATTAAGGACCATGGTGATCATGATGAGGAGCTAGCAGTGATGTCAGCACAGATAGTAGCTCTTACTGAAGAGCGAGATCTAGCACAGAGATGTGCATAGGATTACAGGGAAGACTACGATATAGTGCTTCTAGCAAGCAGGGCTACATGAGTTGGTCAGATGATGGCAGATGCCATGGCATCACAAAGGGAGGTGGGGCCAAGAGGCTGAGAGGCCACATATTACATGGGGCTTTATCACAACATAGTGCCAGAGGAGGTACGGCAACCTGCCTACTCAGAGAGGGCGTAGACAGAGAGCACATAAGGCTTACAGGGATCAGTGGGGTTACCACCGTGCTGAGATAGTGGTGCAGAACCATCACAGTCACCATCATGATTCTTCTCAGCTTATCTTTTGATACACATTTTTGATACCTTATGCATGATTTTGACACATGATGTATGATATTGACATTTTTGAGATATATACATGGACTTTGGGACTATTGGACTTTGAGTTATGGATTTTCATGCTGCTATATGATGATGTTATATGATGTGATCTTTATGCAGGATGAGATGAATGTATATGAATATGCTAACGTATTTGTGATGCACGGATGATATGCAGATATATATAGATGTTAGATGTGATGTGTTAATGCTTATAGATGGATAGAATTTGTCATGTATTGATGTAATGTGATGATGCATAAATGTAAATGTATGTATGATTTGTGAAATGAATCTAAAATGAATGAATCCTAAAAATGTTAAGGACTTAACAATGCAACTAAATGAAGGAAATGTAGCTATATGCAATGGTAATGAATAATGATTTAAATGAAGTAACAATGCAACTAAATGAAGGAAATGTAACTATATGCAACGGTAATGAATACTGATTAAAATGAAGTAACAATGCAACTAAATAAATGAATGATAAATGAAATATGTAATGAAACTAAATGCAACCTTAGGGAATGAATGACGTAACAATACAGCTGCTAATGAATAATGAATAATGAATGGAGTAACAATGCAACCGATAATGAATAATGATTAATGAACTAAATGAACAATGCAACTGTAATGAATGAATGCAATAGAACTGTAATGAGTAATGATTAATGAATGAACTGAATAGATAAAAGTAACCTAATGAATGAATGCAATATGAGACATATGAGGACACTATTTTTGTGTGTATCAAATATGTTTGATAAAATCACTTAGGCGACCGGTTAGGGGGAATAAATAGAAACCTTTGCCAAGAGAAAAATCAAAATGTAATATGACCTAACTACAATGCAAAGACTAACTATATGATGATAGTTGGATTGATACCATGTTAATGTTGGAGAGAACACCCTAGTTTGATATTGCAAAAGGAGTTATGCACCATGTACTAGAAAGAACAAGTGACATGGTTCCTTTGCATGGACTAGACTTTTAGACAAATAGGTTGTTAGGAACAAGAATGCAAGATATCAGGTATGATGAATCTTATGAAATGTTACTCATGAGGATACGCAGTACATCCAAATCTTTTGAGGGATTTGAGATGCATGAATCCTACCCCCAGTGAGGCATACATAGTCATAATCGAATATCAAAACATAGATGCACTAACAAACTATGACAAGTAGATCATACCACAAATGACATGTATTTCACTAGATACTCACCATAACAAACCAAGATATAGAAAATCGATGCTGTCATGATAAGAACATAGTGAAACACAAGATAAAATCAACAAAAAGGCATCCTGACCAAGTGGTCATTCAGTTCAAAATTTCTTGCCATGAACAATTTTGATGTGAGGATTGATAGAATGGCTGACACTAAAAGGATGCATCCTGATGGGCCAAAGATTGATTGATAAAAAATGGGAATTTGCTCGCAATTGCTTGTGTATAGAACTATCATAGGAAAGTCAATCTGTCTGCTGATTTGATGTAAAATGTTTGCGATCATTGTGTCTAGAACAAAGCTTAGTATTTGATTTTGTAAGCTCAGTCATGCAGGAATTTTTATTATGGAGGTGGAAAATGGTCAAGGAACTACCTGTATAGATATGGGTAGTGACTCTTATTATGAAAGGCTATACAAGTTGTATAGACAAATGGTGGAAACTGATGGTGGATCTGACAAAACATGGTGCCTAAAATAGGTTTTCACCATGGTACTTATCCATTGCACCACCAAAGTGGTTTTCACAGATGGACGGATTCTTTTCTCTTTCTCTTTTGCTTTTTTTATATTCTTTTCAAGCTTTTTGTATTTTTTTATGCTTTTTTTATTTTTTTTATTTTTTCTTGCTTTTGAATGTTTTTTGATTTTTTGCTTTTCTAATTTTTTAGATTTTTGAATATTTGTATTGTACAATAGACTATTGACTGATCAAGCATAGAAGTGCTTGAGATGTACAATATTTACAGGATCAGGGAGTAGATCTTTGTCTGGTGACACAATTTGATAAGTTCCTGAACCATACTTTTCTATGACAATGAAGGGACCCAACCAATTAGGCCCAAACTTCCCTTTCTTTTCATGGTTCTAGAGGTTCTTCATATTGTGTTGTAGGACAAGATCACCAACCTCAAACTGATGAGGCTTGATCCTTTTGTTGAACTGAAGGCGAAGGTGATTTTGATACATGCAGAGGTGGTCTAGGGTGTTGAGGCATCTCTCATTAAGGAGTTCTAACTCTTCCTTGCAGGAAAATCTATATTATTCTTTGGAAAAAAAATTCTTGAGAGAAATTCTGAGGGAAGGGAGCTCAATTTTAATGGGTAGAATAGCCTCAGTACCATAAATAAGGGCAAAGGGAGTGGCTCCTGTGGGGGTTCAAATGGAGGTGTAGTAAGCCCAAAGGGCAGGGTTAAGGCGAAGGTGCCAATCATGGCCAGCTTCATCAACCATTTTCTTGAGGATTTTGGGGATGGTTTTATTTGTAGCCTCAGCTTGACCATTTCTTTGTGGAAAGTACTTGGAAGAGGTGTTAGCTCTTTTTCTTGTAACACTTACATAATGATGATAGTATACCTGGTATGCTCAGTTGCAACCTCTTTTAGGCAAGAGAAAGACTAATTTCTAAGGATTGGATAATATCCTTCTTTTTTTTTGAGCTCCACAGACTCAGGCAGGTTTTACCTTTTAAAGATTACTGATATCTCAGTCTATTCATTTGGTGGATTGTTTCATTCACTGTGTATGAACCAAAACCTCACTGTAACAACTTATAGAACAATTTAGAGATTTCAATGACTAATTTAAAACAGAGCACTATAAGCCAAGCTATGGCTTTGAGAACATACACCAATGAGTCAAGGATTTGCATCCTTCTTCCTTTTCTCTTTAGGAGGGATAACCTAATGATTCACTCTCTAAAGAATCAATAAAGTGGACAATGTCCTACTGACATAAGTCCTTAATGAGTTCAGCTCATATTTTTTAGTGACAAGTGTGTTTAGAGTAATTTTGAATATTTTGAAAACTTAGATGATGATAGATTATCAGACCTAGGTCTAGATCAGTGCCAATCCTTTGGGTTACAGAGTCAAGAGCTTTATGTTTCACATAAACAAAATACTATAAGTTGCCTTACAACCCACATGCAATTAGGATAAATTGCCTTACAAATTATCTGATTACCTCTAAAATACTGTATCAAATCCTTAAGTACTGATATGCTTCCTAAAACTACTCACAAAACTTAGTTCTTTACATGAAAGAAACTTGTAAGTAATTAGATAGTCACCTTGTAACCAAAATGCTTCAGACTGCCTTACAATCTTAAACATAAAAAATCATACAAAGGAAATAAAGAGACAACAATAAAGAAGAGTAAAATTGCACCATATTTTATTGATGTAATCCTTCTTTCATACATAAGAAAAAGATTTGAAGCTTGAAAGAACAGAGGCACAGATTTAGAAAGACTTATTTTTTACATTATATTTCATCCTCCTCTCCAAATACAACTCTCTTCTATATATAGGTCTTTAACCATCTTGGAATCCCTTTCAAAAGGATGCTACAAGCTTCAAATGGTCTTAGAAAACCTAACCCTAAAATGATAAAAGAGACAAAAAGAAAGAAAGAGAAGAAGTGGCGGAATGACCAAGTCAAAAAGATAAAAATAGATATTCTTTGTTCTTCTCCCGATCTAGCGACTTGAATCTGATAGTATACATGGTAGATGGCAGTAGTTATGTCGAGTCTAGATGACCGTGATTTCAGATTTACCTACATTTTCCTTTTGCTATAACTGTCCTCTTTATCTTCAATGGTGAGGTACCAAGTAGTCATCCTTACTCATTGTCCAAAATTTCTTCTTCTACTGCTGGCCTCTTTTTCTTGGGTCTAGTCATCACTTCCCATGCTTTCACTTCATCATCTGATGGCCACTTGAAGTCCTGAGTACTCTGTATTTGGACCTTTTTCCTGTCCCATCTCGCATCAGTGATATTTTTGATGTCTACTAGAAACTT
>MU223706.1:395973-411209 GCA_018584345.1 Thuja plicata | reverse complement strand
CTATGATGTGCTGAATATAATCATAACTAGTATTGGAGTGGACCTCTTGTAGGTCCAACACCATCATCAAAATCCCTGCATCAATCTTCTCTGCATCACCATCTATTCCTAGCACTCTGCACAAGGCGTAGGCAACATACTTGATATAGAAGTGTAGATCCTTATAATAATAAGGGTTGTTCCTGGACATAGGATCCAAATACTTTCTCACTTCCTTTAGCATATGTTTCAGCAAATGGCTCCTAGCAATCCTAGGCTTCAGAGTATATCTCTGTTGTTGCTTTGTCATGTCAATTCTGGTAGACATGGTGTTGTATAAGCCAAAGGCTTGCATGAATAAATTTCTATTTAATATCAATAAGGCAGTGCCATCACCTCTCCTGATGGTCTTAGAAAAAACATCATAATGATTGGCTAGGTCCAAGAACAAGTCTACATCTAGGAAGACATCAGGAACAATTAACCTGGCTAAACCACATGTCCAAGGGTTTGATACTGGGATGGCCTTGTCAGAATTGTTGTAAAAATAATTAAAAAGAGAAAAACCTATTGTTCCTAGAGTAACAGCATCTTGAATATCTTGATAGTCATCAATGAGCACATTTGCATTAACCTTTTTATTATGTGTCAAACCGGGAAGGAGACGGAGGAACTCATCTGAATAATTCACTTTTCCCTTTGTCTCATCCTCCACCTTCTCACTTTTGCCGCTGGTCGAGACTACACTCACTGCTCTGCTCATGTTTTTAGTGCTTGAATCTCGTCTTCATTACCGGTATTGAAACAAATCTATCACAGAGGTCCACAGACTACTATGTGCACAATTCTCTGGAAACAATGAACTTTTAAATCACAGAAAACTCTACAAATCTTTGAATTTTACTCTGTTTGGCAACTGAACTCTTTAAGCTTAGAAAATCTGAAAGCAAGGTGAATGTAAGTGAACAAGCAATCATCTCCTTATAGTAACCGTTCAAAGTACATAGCTCATGATTCTCAGAACATCAATTCTGTGTTTAATTCCATATACTGTGAACATAATTGAAAACTTAGCCGTAGTTTCCTGAGTGTGACAGGAAAATCAAATTTGTAAAACTGAATCCTCAACAAAACCCTATAAAATTCAAATGAGCTGACATTTCACCTTGGGATTGGCCCTCTATCATACATCTCAGCTACCCTTTTTCTGCATAGTAATCAAAATCTAAAAATATGATTGGCCGCCGAATAATTCATACTGACATATTTAATACTAGCGCCTTTTTACAGAAATTAGCATTAAGCGACAAGGCGACTACATTCATTTTCTCTGTCGCTGACCCCAATCCTTAACCCATGATTTATCTAGAGACATGGAAACTGTACAACTTCCTTACCTTTACTAACCACAGTCAACATTTGGCGACCACGCGACATAAGGAAATCAAAGTCGTGAATGGTTATCACTAACCCGTGTTATTTTATGAGACTATGCAACTAACTGTTAGTGTTAGCTTCCGCAGTTATTTCTTAGTCGCCAAATTTTATCTTTCTCCTACGAGACTGCGCGACAACCCTTAGTCACCTGATCACTGAATGAAGATGTTGAATGCCAGAAACTTTCTGAGACATCGGGATAAAGCATCCTGCCCTTAAAATCATCTTGCGATCTCACGACATACCCTTGACCACTGAGTCACGAGGACTTTTCTCTTTAGGCATTTTTATTCTCAGACTTGGTGACTACCATAGGATCTTTCAATGATTTCATCTGACGGCTGTCGCTTAATCGCCAAGTAACTTATAATACCTTTAAAATATCTCAAGACCCTGCGACTAACAGTTACCCCTAATTAGTCTTGTAGTCGCTGAATAAACTTATACCTTTAGGTGATCAGTCTGAAATCCATTTGCCTCTTGACACATATCTTATTCTAATTTGAAAGTTGATTTATCTGGCGGCAACCCAACTGTACTTTGTCCCAAACCGTTAAAGTTCAGTCACCAAGTCTCAGAAGTTTCAACTTAACTAGATTCTTTTCTAGAGACTGTGTGACACAGGCTTTGCATCACACTTTATATTAGACTCATTTAGTGATTACATGACAAAAGGAAATCGCAGTGTCTCATAATATTCTCTTAACTGTGAAAAACATCTTGCGACCTCCCAACTCATCTGTGGGCCCACTAACATATTACTACTCTGTTCAAATGATTCTGTGATTATGTGACACAGAGTAAATCATGAAGTCTAGGAAAGAACAAAGAATATTTGGTTATTAGATGAGACTATGTGACACAGGCTAATCACTAAGTCAGGAAGAAAAAGGAATATTCTATTTTAAGTTATGCGACTAAGCGATTAGAAGAGAACTCATGACTTAAGTGAGGCAAAAAGTAACTGAGAAATATAAGTGAACAATGCCTTAGGGCTTTTCTTCAAATTTGAACATTGAACTAGCTAGGGTTTAAGACTTCTGAATATTTTCATAGGTTTTAGACTTGAAAACACAAAAACATGAAAACCTAGAGAGGGAAAACCATAGAACTGAGGAAAAAGAAACCAAAACCTAGAATACAACCAATAAGAGGTACGGTGGGTGATGCTAAATTTCCTACATAGCTCTGTGATATCCTTATTCTTGAAAGGTCACTCGTTATCTTTAACAATGTCCTGAGGAATGCCATAGCGACAGATAAGATAGTTCAAAATGAACTTCAAAATCGGTTTCCCAGTAGTGTAGGTGAGAGGAACAACTTCGACCCACTTGGTAAAGTAATCTATAGTAGAAAGGATGTATTTATGGCCATTGGAAGAATTAGGGAAAATCTGGCCAACGAGGTTGAGGCCCCAACATGAAAAAGGCCAAGGGGTAATGGTGGCTTGGAGGGATTGGGAGGGATCATGTGTCAAATTGCCATGCTGCTGACAAGGTACACACTTCTTCACATAGTTGTAGGCATCTTGTTCCATAGTAGGCCAATAAGATCCAGTGTGTAACAAATTTTTGGCCAAAGTAAGACAACTAGAGTGGGCCCTGAAGATTCCTTGATGCACCTCCTCTAAGAACATTTGTGCTTCATTAGAATTTAGACACCTTAAAAGAGTTCCATCGAAATGCTTTCGGAAAAGGGTATCAACAAGCATTGTGTATCGAAAAGTGCAGCAAATGAAGGTTTTATGTTGGTTGGGGGTTAAATTAAGTGGGGTATGTCCACTGTGAAGGTAGGAATATAATTCTTGGTACCATGGGGAATTGGGATCAGCAATTTCACACACCATTTCAGAATTTGGTTTGTCATAGGCAGGGACTGTAAGATTCTCAACTAGAAACTCACACCATGCACTATGTTTTGGCATAGTGATCAAGGACCCAATTGTTGCCATGGCATCTTCTGCTTTGTTGTTCATGTGAGGGATTTGTTGGAGGATCAGATTGGTGAAATGCATCTTGAGATCTTCAACTGTATGGTGATAGGGAAGAAACTTGTCATCCTTTATTTGATATTCATCCATAACTTGTTTGATAACTAATTGTGAATCACTAAGCACCAATAAAGTGAGAATCTTCCATTGTATGGTCTGTCAAAGTCCAAGTACAAGGCCTTCATATTCTGCAATGTTGTTGGTACAAGGAAACTATAATTTGTAAGATTTAGGGATGAGATCCCCTTTTGGTGTAACAAACAAGATTCCTACCCCCGATCCTTTCTGAGTGAAGGATCCATCAAAATAAATCTTCCATGGTGGACTTGGGGAAAGATTAAGGACTGATTCATCTAGAAAGTTTGTGACCAAAGGATGTTTATCGTCAACACGTGCTTCAGCTAATTGATCTGCAATTACTTGTCCTTTGATATCTTTTTGATCCACATAAACAATGTCAAACTCATTAAGAATCATGACCCATTTTGTTGTACGACCAGTTAGATTAGCACGTGCCAGAAGATACTTGAGTGGATCAATTTCAGAAACAAGATGAATCTTATGATAAAGCATATAATGTCATAGTTTCTACATATAGAAAATAATGGCCAAACATGCCTTCTCAATCAGGGAATAATTCAACTCATAGCCAATAAGAGTTTTGTTGAGATAGTAAATTGCTCTCTCTTTGTCGATATCGTCTAATTGTGCCAAGAGGGCTCCCAATGCGACCTCTATAGTAGATATGTACAAAATCAGAGGATGACCAGAAACAAGTGGTACCAACATGGGTGGATTAGCTAAATAGCCTTTTAGTTTCTCAAATGTATTTTGACATAAGCAATCCCACTGAAACTTGATATTCTTGCACAGGAGATGAGAGAATGGATGCACCTTATCTTCTAGTTGTGACATGAATCTTTTGATTGATTGCAGTTTGCCTTGTAAAATGCATAATTGCTTCAATGTTTTGGGGGGTGGAATCTCTAGGATTTATTTTACTTTCTTTGGATCAACTTCTATTCCACGTCGTGACACAATGTATCCCAGCAGCTTACCAGATTATACTCCAAAGACACACTTCTTAGGATTCAACCTCATCTTACACTTCTCCAATTGCTCAAAGATGATAGTAAGAATAGGAATATGTGATTACCTTGTTTTGGATTAGCCTAAAAGATCATCCACATAATCTTCCATGATGACATGCAAAAGGTCATGAAATATGGTAGTCATTGCTCGTTGATAAGTGGCTCCAGCATTTTTAAGGCCAAAAGGCATCACCTGATAACATAAGGTGCCCCAAGGCATTGTGAATGTAGTTTTGTGCTGGTCTTCTAGTGCTATCCTAATCTGAATGTAACCTGAGAAGCCATCCATAAGTGACAACATTTCATGTCCTACTGTCAAATCCACTATAATGTCAATATTTGAGAGTGGAAAATCATCCTTGGGACATGCAAGATTTAGATCTCTAAAATTAGTGTAGATGTGAATGCCCCCAATAGGTTTACCTACTGGTACAATATTAGAAACCCATTTAGGATAGTCAATTGGTCTGATTACTTCAGCGTCCAACATCTTTTGAAGCTCTACTTTGACTACCAATGCGACTTGCAGATTCATCTTGCAAAGTTTCTGCTTAACAAGTTTTACACTTGGATCTACAACAAGATGATGCATGACAAGATCTATATCGATCCTAGGCATGTATTTGTAAGTCCAGGAAAAGTTGATTTTGTGTTTATGCAAGAATGTTTTCATGTCTTTCTTTTCTTGATCGCTGAGAGAAACTGAAATGTAGGTGATGTGTGGATCTTATTCTGTGCCTAGGTTGATTGGAATAGTATCTTCAATGATCTTAGAGGACACTTCTGGCTCTAAAGATATAAATGGAAAGTCAGCCTCTCCCTCCTCTAGCACCTTAGAAATGTTTTCACTAGAGGAAGCATCCTTTATTTTATCTTTTTCTTCATCCAAAGGTGCCTGCGAGAGGTTTTCACGAGAGGATGTATTTTTTTTTTTTTTCTTTTTTTTTTTCATTTTTGTGACTGAGAGAGTTGACTTGGCTACCAAAGTAGGCTTGTTCACTATAGTGGATTTGATGTTCATACTCTCAGAGATTCTTAAGTCCAAAGAGGGCTAAAACTGCCTCATCCAAATCACAAACGTCCAAAGCTGGTGGTGAGTCTTGCTGATCCCAGTCAATTAATTCAGGGTTTGTGAGGGGTATATGAGGGGATGATAGGTCATCTTGGGTGATAGTGAAGACATGGTGATTTTTGTTTAGGTCATCTTCAATATAGTGGAAAGAAATTTTGAAGAAATCTTCCTCAGTGTCTGAATCTGAGGCAGCTAGACAATAATCCTTAATGAAGCTAGTCTTGGTCTCTACGGAACCCAATCAGTGTCCTTTAGGATAGTCATTGGTTGTTATGATCTTCTTCTTACCTGTCTCATTAGGTCCAAGCCCAGTACCATTATATCCCATGCTTTTGACAATTGGAGTAGCCTTAGGATACTTTCCTTTATTACAGGTCATTCTTCTTCATCACTATAGAGCCAATCAAGGACATTGTATTCCATGTGTTCATCTGATAGGGACCCCCAATGTTCAAAAATAGTTGATTTACAATGTATAAGAACTTTATCTTTAGAGAGGGGCCGGTATTGATGATGGTCTTCCATAGGACTTTGGAGACAAAGGGAGTTTCCTAATACATAGAGCACTTTCAAATTTATACTCTCCCATGCCTTGATCTATAAATGTGGCATTTGCTTTAGATGAGGAGGGTTTGTCTTCAATAGCCTTGTCTTCAGTAACTTTTTCCTTTCCTCTGGATTGTTTAGCTGGTGTGTCTGATGTCCTTTCTAGAACTAATGGAGTGTTTGAAACATGAGTTTCTTGATTTAAATGTCGACCAAACTCATTCAACAGACAGTAGCTAGCTTGTTTTCCTTTCAATCTCTTGCAGTATTGAAAGGGCTCAAGATCTCCAGGAATTGTGATTTCTCTACCATGATCTGGGAATTTTAGGCATTGATGATAAGTAGAGGGAACACCTTTGATAGCATCTATCCATGGACGTCCCAGCAAGATGTTGTAAGGTAGATCTAGATCCGGTACATGGAAAATAGTTTCAATCAGGGTCAGGCCCACTTGTAAGGGTAGTGTGATCAAACCCTTTCTTTCTCATTCATGATCATCATAGGCTTTTATTGTGATTCATTTGTCTGCATCAATGAGGTCCTTAGAAAGACTGATATTACAAATTATTTTCAACATGCACAAATTCAAGCCAGATCCACCATCTATAAGGATTCATTTTATTCTTGTGTATTGGATTTTTCCCTCTATATGGATGGACTTATTATGATGAGGGTTAGGACCACCAAAGTCCTTATCAGTGAAGAGGAGATGCTATTGCATGGCTAGGTTCCCTATCATAGATTTTAATTGTGCAGCGTTGATGTTCTCAGGGATACAAGATTCATTTAGAGCTTTATCAAGGATTTCTCTACGAATTGGTGAAGTTGTCAAGAGCTCTGGAATGGATATCTGTGTAGGCGTCTTTCATAACTGGGCCAATAAGTCAAAGTGTGAAGCAGGTCAAGCAGCAGTAGATGGTGTAGCTAGTGGATTTGTAGATGTAGAAGGTTTATAAGGAGCTTGGACAGTGACTCTAGGTCTACGTGTAGTAGCATTACAATCAACAGCTTTGAGGATTATGGTACTAACATGCGTGTCAGATTCTTCAATGTGGCCACAAAGAGAGTCAAACCCAAAGATATCATTTTCACTTAAACTCCCACATGTTCGATCATGGCCTATAATAGTATTGGTAGAATAGTCATATGGGATCAAGTTTGATGCATTGTTTTGATTGTGAGGTGAGAAGGGATGATCGTAGACTTTGATTTTTGCATTAGATGAGGATGTATTTTGACCTTCAACTTCAATTTTCTCATCCTCATTGAGATCTTGCACAAAATGCCTAAGCTTCATGCATTTATTGGTATCATGCCCCTTGATGCGATGATAATCACAATACTCATTATCTCTATACCAAATAGGTTTAGGTTGATTCTCATCAAAAGGTAGAGTATTTGGGTAGACTACCATTCCCTGATCTGCCAGTTGTTTGAATATCACATCTAGAGGTTCTACCAAAGCTATGATTTGTCATCATTGTTGATTGTCATTATTATTATTGTTGTTGTTATTGTAATTGTCACAAGGAAATAAGAATGATTGATTGCATGGCTATTGATTGTTATTTTGATTCTGATTGTTGTTCTAATTTTGATTGTTCTGATTATTCTGATTCTGTCTTTGATTGTTGTTACGATTCTGATTTTTATTTTGATTGTTATTGCGATTGTTTTAATTGTTATTGTTGGATGCTTGAACATTTTGAGCATGCTTGGCATCAATCACTCCATTGAAAAATCCTTTTTTTTTACTCCAAAATTTTGGTTTATCATTATTGGAGGGAGTATAATGTTTGATGCTACCTCTTTGCAAAATTCCATCTTCAATGTCTTTTCCCTTCTTGACAAGGGATTCAAAGGTGTTAGGTGAAGCCATTTTCATTTGGAAAGACATCTCAGAAATTAAATTCTTTGTGAAGATGTCAATTAAGTGACTATCAAGTATTTTCCATGGCATGTGATTTGCAATATGTCTCCATCATTGTAAGAAACTAGCAAAGATTTCTCCATTGTTTTGTTTAGTATTGCACAAATCATTGAGTGTTGCTTGATGCTCAATGTTATATGAATATTTTCCAACAAAATTCTTTGCAAGATCAAAGAAAGTAGTGATTGAACCATAAGGAAGGGCCATGAACCATTCCAAAGCTACGCCTCCAAGACTCCTAGTGAAGAGTCTTTTTAAGTAGTTCTCATTATAGGCAACTTCTTGACATGCAATGTAAAATTCTTTGAGATGTTCTAGAGGACATGTTTCACCTTTATATTTCTTGAATTTGGGCATCTCAAAGTTTGGTGGGAATGGTTTCATTGTGATAGACTTGTCAAATGGATAGGGAAAAATCTCCTCAAAAGAAAACTCCTTCTTGCCCCCATTCTGTAAGCCTTGTACAATGCTTTTGAGCTCATTGAATTGTTGGGTAAAGTTTGGAGTATTCTGTGTGAGAAATAGGGGTACATAACCTTTGCCTCCTCCAAATTGTGCAGCTGAAAAGCCCATGGAGGCCATACCAATAGTAGGAGGAGGTATATATTGATAGGCTCATGACATATTGGTTGCAAATGTTTTTTCCCCTATTGTTTGAAACAAAGATGTAGACAAGGGCATGAAAATCTGCCCTATATTATTGACATTAGCACTTGCTCCTTGAGTCATTGTTGTTTGTGTGTTGTTATGTGTAGTATTGTTCGGCAAAGCACTTATGATATGTTGAATTTGTTTAGGTGTCAATTGAGGTATTGATGTAGTTGTTGACACAGGTGTTGATATAGGTACTGATGTGAGAGGTTCGCTAACAGGTCCTTTACCAGTGTCACATGATGATGTATCATTTGAGGTAGAAGCCATGGTTATAGTAGTAGCATAGCTTCTTTGGTGACATTTTGGGTAAGGAGTGTTTCATCAAAGTCAACAGGAATTGTGACACCATTATGAATAAGATTCAAGAATATTTCAGCACTGTTATGCATAATGGCCTTCTCAACCATTTCTAAGTTGTATGGGTCTCTAAGGAAGTCATTCACTTGGGTGGGTCTTTCTTCTTGGTCCACTAATTCAGTTTCTTTGGGCACTTCCTCATCTTGTACCCCAGTTCCTTGAAAATATTGAGTGGTGAATGGATTCTCCTCATGAGTAATAGTGTTGAATGTTGCACGGCTCATGTTTCTAGCTTGGGATCAAGTGACTACCATACAATGGTGGATTTAGAAGAATGGAAGGCAAGGGGATGTAAGAAATGAAATGGAGCAAAGATCTTGATTTTGGATTTGATTGGATTTGATTGATTGATTGATTGAGGATTGATTGATTAACTGGATTGATTGATTTAAAGGTTTTTTGAACAAAACCTAAGCATGAAAATACCTTATGATGATACAAATACAAAAGGATTTAAAGTAACACCTATTCTACTTGAAGATGGACTTGTGATCTCAAGCAGAATGGGACATCACTAAGGGATTTAAATTACTTGAGACAGACTAATGGTCTACAAGCAATGTTGTGTTTATCTGAGGATGAAGGTTTGTAATACTTTGATTAAGATCTTTCGACCTGAAGGATTGATTTGACTTGATGGTTTGATCTAATGCTCCAAGAGAAGGAAGAATGATGATGGAAGAAATGAAGAATGATCCAAAAGCAAGATGTTATCTAATCGTATTGCTCAATGGTAACAAAAGCACTATTGATAGAATACTTGGCCATGAAATTGCAAACTTTGTTATTGTAGAGGATTTTGTCAATTTTCTCATGATGTTCAATCTCCTATTTGATAGATGTTGTAATATGTTGGTATTCCTTGGATTTACGGGTGGTTTCCTTCTGCTCTCTATAGAATAGAGGTTTTGAAAGCTTAACCTTCTTATGTTTCTTGAAATTGGTCATGTCATGAAAAATCTGATTTTGGCTGAATGAATGAATGATCTAGGACAAATGATTTTAGGGTCCTGCAGAAGGTCAAATTTTGAATATCTTGGCAAATTTGGAAGCTCATTGTTTTAAAGCGGAGATGGCAGTCTCAGATGCAACTGACGATCTATGTAGATGGCAATCTGTGCAGATGGTAATCTGTAAAGATGGTAATCTGTGTAGATGGTGGATCCAGAGTGGAGATGGCCAACTGTGGCTAAGGCAGTGTGTTGAAATTCTGGGTAGATTTTTGACCTTCAGTCTGATTTTGGCCAAATTTATTCGATGGAAAGAATTGATTTCAGCACATTCAAACTGAAAAAATAACAAACACACATCTCAAAACAATCCAAAAAGGGACAAATAAATCTTGATGGATACTAACAAATGTGACATTAGGAAACCTTGATTTCAACTTGTAGGATCTCATTTGTGTGTGTTCAAGTGACTCTTTCAAGCCACTTATGTTTTTACTTGGTGTAGCACAATGAAGATAGTTCAAACAGTAGCTACCTTAGGAATTTGGCTTCACATGAAATATTATAGGCCCATTGCTTGGTATTCCTTTAGCTCACACAATAGTGTCACCCCGGAAGGGCGCCCATGTTTTTTCCTTTTTTCAGGTATTGTTGCCGTGCTACGAAGATATCTTTCGCAAGATAATACCCTGGGACATGTATGATGGGAATCTTGGGGGAGAAATATTCCCTCCCCTTGCACTATAATAAGTCACCGTTTGGAGGTGAATTGGGTAGGATACTAATTTATAGTTGCTAGCAAGGTTTTTTGGCATCCCCGTAAATGGTTTGTATGGCGTGAGACACTCAAATGTCTAGTTCAAACATGCCAATATGTTGAGGATATTCACTCAGTATGGACTACCATTGACCACGACCCGCCCAAGTTTGAAGGGATAAAGAGGACCTTTGGGTCACACTTTATTTATATACCAGCCGAAGGGATTACAAGTTTGAGGTCATCCTGTAAAGGGGAAGCGCACGCTCTAGACAGACCTCTCTAGAAGCTTGATTAAGCTAACCTTTCTCTTCACCCAAGATCCACGAAGGTGAGGGGAGAGGATATGGCTATAACTTAATCATAGTGTCACATATTTTAAAGGGTTTTAATCTATTGACAAATAGCTCAAAAGAAGTGTTGAGAAACAATTCTTCAAACACACCAAGAAATGTTCATTCCAAATTGAACCTATTAAAAGCAACTATGTGTTTTTCTATCTAAGAAAAAGACACAATAATATGGTTAATCATTCATGTTCAATTTATTTCCCACACAGCAAAAAGAAAGCTTGGAAATGTGTGTTTATTTACCTTATGTCATTCAAGATTAGTGAAGTTCATTCCCTTAACATTCAAGATTGAGTGAGTTTTCATTTTAAACAACATACATTCCAAGACAAGTGTTTAATCATACAATTTCATTTTAATAATTTGTTAAATATCATTAGGGAACCTGCATGAAATTGGTTAGTAGTTTGAATTCTTAGATATTAAATATTTCAAAAAATACAAAACTTAGGAAAACACGCAGACGGTGAAGTATCATAGACGGTGATCTGCGTAGACGGTGATCTAGAGAAATGATGATATATGTCCACAGATGGCCAAATACACACAGTCAGATTCTGTTAATAAGAAGATTTAACTAGACTTAAAAATAATATTTTTACCAAACCAGACAACATTTAACTCCTAAAAACTGTGTTACTGTCAAAAACCCGAGAGTTAAAATGCTAAAAAACTTGGTAAAAAGTAGTTTAAAACCACAGTGTTATGAGTCTGTTTCTGCATAGGCAGAG
Organism: Thuja plicata; assembly: GCA_018584345.1. Lineage (NCBI taxonomy): Eukaryota > Viridiplantae > Streptophyta > Pinopsida > Cupressales > Cupressaceae > Thuja > Thuja plicata. The sequence continues at coordinate 399,365 of MU223706.1, read as the reverse complement.
ATGGTGAGTTATAGGCATAGATGACCAAGTTTTGTAGATGGCTGAGGAGCACAAACAGTGATCAGCGGAGACGACGAATCTAGAGTGGAGATGGGTCTGCATGAAATTTTTTCAAACCGCATAAAATCTGCAAAAATTGTTAGAAAAGAAGGGACATGGGTCCCACCAGGCATGCCAAAATGTACATGCTAGAATCTAACCTATTGGGAGCATGCTTAGACATGAAAACATTAGAGATATAAATCAAATAAACATAGTAACATGTCTAAATATACTCTAAAACAAGGATTCCATCATGACCTCCAATGAGCTAAACAAGGGCACCCAATGCCTTGTTGATTTTCTCTTAGAGAAGGTTTGTGGGTGTTCTCTCCCAGCACAATACCAAAATCCCACTTTGATCTATGAATGCAAACTAAGTGATTGAAATGAGTGAAGAACTCAAGAAACAAGTATTGAAAACTTGCCTCAAGCCTCCACCATGAATGCAAATGCAAGACTACACTATGATGAAGATTCAAAAACTAAACTAAGATGATATGCATGAGATAATAGAACTAGATTCATTTTCCATTATCCTAACAAGTGATTTCTAAATTCAACTATGAACTAATGAGCATAAAACATGAAAAGCACTAAGAATTTCTAGAGCTATACTAGCATGATAACAATGCATAAAAGAGAGATGATTTTCTCTTGACAATGACCTCTATTTATAGATTTTTTGGAGGACAGAGAGGGCTTGGATGAGGTGGAGCTCATGTGGCATCCACATAGGTGCCACATGAGGGACACATAAGCCATTCAAGAGGCCCACTTTCTCACACATGTGTGAGCAACTTTGGATGTGATGAGTCAAAGTGTACTTAAAGTACACATGTGAAGGATCTTGTAAACACTTTTAGAAAGTGTAAGAAGGTGTCATCATGGGTGTAAGAAACCTTGCTGACACCAAATAAGGATTATTTTGAAAAGTGTATTTTTGGAAATTTGCTCACACATGTTGGAGCAAATAATTAGGACTAATTATTGTAGGAATCAAGAAATTAGCCTAATTAACCTTAGTTAATTAGTGAATAGGTCTATTTGGTGAGAGTGATGTGAGGCATGGTAGGATCTAGGTTCAAATTAGTTTAATCCAAATTAGATTTAGATTAATTATGGTTTAGTAGAATTAAGTCATGTGGAGGAATAAATAAATTATAAATTTATTTAAAGGAGATTAATGAGGGATAATGTATTAAATAAGATTTAATACATCAAAAGGGTGTAGTATTGAAATTAAATTCAAATACTAAGGAAAGTGAATCATATTTAATTAAATAAATTTAATTAAATAGATAGAAGAATATAACAAATTTAATTAATTAAAATTAACTATAATGTTATGGAAATATTAATTAAATTAATATAAGGATGATTTTAGACGTCTACAAAAGGTTGTCAAGGCAAGGAGGACAAGTATTAGGTAATGAAGGCCAAAATAAATAAATAGTAGCACAATCTCTAGGCCTCGAAGGTTGATACAAACTATGATTAATCATTTTTACTTCTCCATTATGAATGAACTTAAGACATTTATGAATAGGAGAAGCAATAGCATGCATAGTAGTTATCCAAGGATAACCAAATTTGACATGAAATTGATCAAAAGTAGGAACAATAATGAAGGTAGTATCTACAACCTTGCCACAAAGTTCAACACGCAAGTTAATAGAACCAAGTGCATGATAGAGAAAACCATTACAAGTTTGGATCCATGCATCTAATGGATCATAAAAATCACGTTGTAGGTTTTTCATAAAAAAAATTTCATCAGAAATAACATTTATTAAATATGTGGGATCAACAAGACAACCACACATAGGTATCTTAGAAATCCTTGCATAAATATAAAGGGGATCATCAGGAGCCTTAATAGTCTCAAAATCATTAAAGGTAATTGAAATTTCCTGAGGTCGTTTATCCTTAGTTTTTTTATGAGGTTTAGGTGGAACTTGAACTTGAGGTCAAGGTGAAGGATCTTGAACAGTAGGTTGAGAAGAATCAACACACTCCACATGATTAACAATGTGATTAAGATCATCCATCTTTGAATCATAAACAATATCCACATAAGATGGTTGAGTGATGGTATTAGTATCATGTGTAGGTAAAGGATTCATATAGATTTGGAGGTTTTAATTAGGGGGAGAGACAGATTTGGTTCCATTACCATCAAAATTATCAATGGATAAAGCTTTAGAATCAATTAATTCTTGAACCTTATGCTTTAGAGAATAACATTTTTCAGTATCATGGCCATTCTAGAGATGGTATTGGAAAAAAGCTTTAGAATCAAATGATTTTGAAGCTATTGTAGTAGGAAGGAGAGATCGAATAGGAGGAAAGGTAATCATATTAGCACTTAACAACCTACTCATAATGGAATGTAAAGATTCAAAGAGAGGATTAAATGTATGATTCATATAGAAAGAAGTGGATGCAGAAGTGGCATTATAAGAGGCAACAACAACTTGATCAACAACCACATTCGTCTATTTATTAATCTTGATGTAGTTGTTAGGTTTCTAAAATTTATTAGGATTAGGAGTAGTGTCACTCTTATCAACTAGAACAGGAGCCATTGGAGTGTTTCTCTCAAATTGAATCACTTGTAATTGATAATGATGAAGTGTTGCACAAAGTTGTTGAAAAGAAGTAAATTCAGTAAATAGAATCTTATCTCTAATATCCTTTTGTAAATTTGAAATAAATATATGTTGAATATCAACATCAAGAACATGATAAGAAATCTAAGCATACAAATGCTTAAATATACCAATGAAATCAGTCAATTTTTCCTTAATATTTTGTTTACAATGCATTAAATCAGTTAAGGAAACTTGTGGACCAATGTTATTTTGAAATTGTTGCATAAAGGTATTAGAAATTCTAGGAAACGAATCAATAAAATAAGGAGGTAAAGAACAATACCATTGAAAATCCTTATCACGAAAGGTCCTAGCAAATAGTTTAGCTAAAATCCTATGGTCATGAGCATAACCAATACAAATGATTTGAAACGTTTTAACATGAGTAATAGGATTGCCTTTACCATTGTAATTCTCAAGATGAGGCATATCGGCTTGTTGAGGAATAGTAGCATGAATTATGTCTAAGGATAAAGGACTACCCATGTCACATGTAGGAATTCTAAACTTGGATTGAGCTAAGGATGCAAGTTCTTGTTGTAAAGATGACACATTTTGAGCCAAACTAATAATTTGTAAGGCCCACCCCATTTCCACCTTTCCCTCGACACTTCGATGTCGAAGGATTAAGGGGTGTTGTAGTATCTGGATGATTGGTAAATCTTTAACAGATTTGTACCTCGGGATAGAACTATCTAT
>MU223706.1:352424-382890 GCA_018584345.1 Thuja plicata | reverse complement strand
TTGGTTAAAAGTACATTAATTAAATGGGTTTGTCGTAATTATAAATTGAACTAGTATTCAATCATTGAAAACGAATATTGATGTAAACGTCAAATTGAATTTTATATTCATCAATTCCATAAATGGACCTCACTATTTTAGAGTCATATTGGTTCGATATGTACCCTTTTGGGATATGGTTAAACTATATTTAGAATGATGAAAACTATTAACTTTCATTCCTCCTAGATAACCTAAAATCTTTTTAGATCGATGATCGATAATATTGACCGAGAAGATGATCAATGATCCTCTTCGATTATATCGATATCACCTAGCATCATATGATTACAACATTGTTGAGGTTGTTCGCCAGAGTCTTTTTTGATCACGTCGTTGGATCCTCTTTCCCGCAACTTCAACGTGGAACTTTTTCTCTTTTAAAAAAAAATAATAAGTTTTGGTTGTGTTTTGACCCGAAATTTTGGGCATGACATAATTGTGGAATCATTCGAAGACATATGTGACAAGGAAATATTGGGAACACTAGAAAAATTATAGGAAGTGACAAGAATGGAAGACACAACCGGTGGAACACTTGTAACTATAATTGGAAGGGGATTTGAATAAGTAAAAGGCACACTATGATATGAAGTTTGTGAGGTGGGTAGAGATACCAGTGGAACACTCACAGGAATAGATTAAATTGGGAGAGATGTAGTCATCAAAGGAGGAGTATAATTAGGAATGCTAGGTAAAGGAACAAACAAAGGTCCCTCACTAGTGATAGGAGGAGTGAGTCCTAGATCTTGAGCCTCTTGAGCTAAAGGCTTAACATTCAAATGCACAAGATCAATGATACAACGCAAGAGATTAACACCTTGATCACTATCATGACAGAATTTCTTAAGAGCCTCTATAGCTTAGATGGAATCTTGATTATGGTTTTGTTGAATAAGCCAATTTCCCATTTTATCAAGTTCAGTTGAAAGTTTTTGCAATTGTTCAGGAGGAACTCCTAAAGAATCTTCCTCATCATGAGGTGAGTGAGAAGAGTTATGCTCCATAGAAGGATTGGAATCATGAGTGATTAAATTGTCATCCAAGATCCTAAGGAAAGGATAGGAATATTTAGGATCAAAGGAACCCATGAGTCTATGGCTTCTTCAAACTGGGATACTATAAGTAGGACTAGACGTGGTAAAGCTCATACACCAATGTAATGCAAAAGAGATAATTTAGGAAACAAAGGTTTTGATTTTAATTATTGAAATGTAAATGCAAGATCATAAAAGAAAGCTAATCTAATATGCATGCAAGATCTAACATAAAATATGTAAATCTAACACAAAAAGGAAAGAGTTGTCTATCACGGGCTCACCAAAATGTAAGATCTAAAATGTGGAGGTTTTTGAAAGTGGATCATTTAACATAAAAGACATTAAATTTAAATATGTTATGGGGGTAAATAAGATGCTCTTCCTTTTATCCTTAGATATACAAATGAGGGATCCAAATTTATTAACCAAAAAGGAAGGATCAATGCATAAATGAATCAATCATTTGGAAATAAAAGCAAAGAGAAAATCTTAAATACCCGTTTGTTGATTTGAATGTGAAATAGATTTAGATAGATTGATAACCTTAATTTAATTGAATGAGGGAAATTTATTAACCTTGAAATATTTCATATCTAAAGAATGATATTTTCTAAAGCCTGTGTTGAGTTTCTGGAAAATTTGAGACTGGATCTAGAATAGAAATGCATAGACGAACAAAACCCAAAAATCTTTTTCTGTTATGAGAAAGTTCCAATTTGTACGCTCAAGTCAATGAAACTATTGAACCAAAATTTCCAATTGTGCCCTAGGGAAGAATCGACCTAAGAAGTCTTAGATTGAAATTTTGTTTTCAGATCCTAGAAATTTTCTGAAAAGGGTATCCAGATTTGTACTCCGATCTGTTGTTCTGAACTTGTACCTGCAAGAAAAATGGTTTGTTTTTTGGCGGGAGGGGTTTGCCTTGGTCAAACCCCAGTTTTGGAATTAACCTCAAATTATAATTTAAATTGCATAGTAAAACAAAGTAAATAAATAAATTCACCTTTCTTGTAGAAGTCCTTATGGCAGATTCGAATCTGTGAATCCAGAAGTATGTATCCACCAGAAAGGATGTAGAATGTAGAATGTAGAATGTAGGATGTCTTCAATCAATTTCTTATAGATCTTCAACACTACTCTTGAATGGTTTTTGAATAGTAAGAGACTTGGTGGAATGTTGATGGATAAATCTTCAACAAGAGGGCTCCATGGACCTTGAATCCTTCAATGGCCATCAGTGGATCTCCTTGATGAAAATGAGGGCTTGAGAAGTACTTGAGAATGGATGAATGCTTCAATGGATACTTGGCTTTCTTAAAATATTTCTTCATCACCTTTAGATCTCACTCTTCAAGTCTTTGAAAGTTCTTGCAATTATGCTTAATGATCATAGTTCATGGTTAGAGAAAATGAGAGGAGAAAGCTTCCTTTTATATGAAACTAGGGCACAATCCTCTAGAGAGGCTGACATAGGAGAATTAAATTCAAATTGGACCCATGCCCCTAGAAAAGGACTTATATTAAATATAATTTAATATTTTTTGTTCCAAAGACCAAAATATCCAACCTGGAAGTGGGAATTAACTTTTTCCAAAGACCGACATCTGGAAACCCTAGAATTTTGAAATTTGAACCCCAGGCCTGTAAAAGGTCAATTGTGAACTAGGTCAAGGTCAAGGTTGACCTTGACCTAGGTCAAGGTTGAGGTTGAAATTGAACCATAAAGGTTGACCATGACCCTGAGGTCAAAGTCCCAATTTTTTCAGTCTCGGGTGGCAGAAATAGGTTGGAAAAAGTGGAAATGGGGCAGAACATGGGAAAAAGCTAGATCAAAGTCAGGGACCTATTCAAGGCAATTTATATGACCCCAAACCACTTACTCAAAAGAATAAACTAGTCTACAATGGAAGTACTTCCATTTTCTGACTATACAGACATCAATGGCAAAGAGTGCCAAAAACAAATAAGCACAGGTACTACTCCTGAAGTAGAGTAATCAACCATTCATCAGTCACCAAGGAATGATGCTATTGTTGCAAATTATAATCAGAACCAGGGAAGAGATTTAATCCCAGGTTCTCCCTGAGATACCCAAAAGTATTTTTTGGTAAAGGCTTTGTAAATATATCTGCTAACCATTCATTAGTGCTCACATAATCCAACTTTACTTCTTTCTCTACAAATTTCTCTCCAAGGCACTTGGCTCTTATACCAATTGTTAGGAATATTCCCAAGAGATAACTAAGAGGGGGGTGAATTAGTTATCTACAAGATTCAATTCTCTATCCAATTAAGTATAGAATAACATTAAGCATAAACACAACAAGATAACACAGAATATAACACCACAATTTTGGTTACGGGGAAACCCAAAATAGGTAAAAACCCTGGTAAGAATTAGTACCCACAATGAACTACACTAGTGTATAATGATCCTTGTTAGAAGATCTTACAACCCTGTTAGGATTTGATCTTTACAATGCATTAAGTACAGTAACCTAGTTAAAGGTCGGAACTTGTTAGGAGTCTTTTACAAATAACCCTGTTAGAGGTGAGGACACACTGTCCATGAGAACATTTCTCAAATGATGAAGGATGCAACCTTCTGCACAACAGATATACACTATATCTCATATTGAACTGTGAATTAGATATGTTGTCTTGATCAGTTCTAATAAATTTCACACACTCTGCTTCTTCACATAGATCTTTAATTGATGAATGATATAGCTTTACTGGCCCAATACATCAAACATTCTTCTTTGCTACTTTCTCAACATTTTTGCATATGGAAATCACAAATGATCTACTATAAGTATCCTCCTCCAAAGATATGATCAATTCATCTTATAGGAAAATCTTCAACAAATTCTCTATTGGCTAAACTAAGCACACAACACAAATAGAACAACACAACTCAAGATGAGTAGACGTGTCGCTTCACACTGTCGGCTCCACCAAATTAACTCAAAATTCACTCTCTAGATGAAACACATTAAGTGCTCTTAACCATAAATTATTAAATCATAACTAAACACAAATCAAAACACACATATCCAAATGATAGGTGCAACTAAAGAAACAATATAAATACTGTTGTCTCTTAATAAACAATCTTCTGAAACTGTAACTGGCGAATAGATCATCATAACTCAACTTCAACTACACAACTAAATCTACGTCTATGAACATAGCATAATGAATATTTCTACAACATAAAAATAAATGTGCAAGGATCCAACATATCCATACTAAGAATTACATATAGAACATTGTTACATACTATATGTTGTCATCAATGACAAACATACAGTCAACCACTGGCTCAAAGAAAAATCTCCAACAATCTCCCCCTATGACATTGATGACAACATATGATATGAACTACACCATCAATCCAAAATTATTATTTCTTTTTACAATCTTCTCAATATCCTCAACAAAACTACCCTTAACTTTTTCATCTCCTTATTGCTACATCTTCTTTGATTTTTCATGACTGTATACTCCTCCAGACTATATACTCCCCCTTTAGCATCAATGTAAAAGGGTGTCAAAAACAAATAAGCATAGGTACTACTCCTAAAGTAAAGTAGTCAACCATTCATCAGTCACCAAGGACTGATGCTCTTGCTACAAAATATTATCAGACCTAGGGAAGGGAATTACTCCAAGCTTCTCCCTGAGATACTCAAAAGTATCTTTCGGTAAAGGCTTTGTAAATATGTCTACTAAATTCTCTTTAGTGCTCACATAATCCAACTTTACTTCTTTCTCTGCAAATTTCTCTCTTAGAAAATGATATTTTATTTCAATTTTTTTTTGTCTTTGCATGCATCACAGGGTTCTTTGACATATTGGTAGTGCTAGTGTTGTCATAATGAATAACAATAGGATAATCGATCTGAATTCCAAAGTCTTTTATCATCTACTTGATCCAAACAATTGTAGAACTATTTAATGTTGCTGCTACATACTTTGCTTCTCCTATTGACTGAGAAATACAATTATGCTTCTTGCTTGTCCAAGTAACTAATCTATTTCCAATAAATACTGCTCCTCTTGAGGTACTCTTTCTGTCATAAACACAACCTGCCCAATCTGCATCTGTATATACATGAAGTTCTACATTCTCTATCTCAGGATACCATAAGCCATAGTCTATAGTCCCTTTTAAGTATCTGAATATTCTTTTTATTGTCATTAAGTGATTTTGTTTAGGTTCAGCTCCAAATCTTCCAACAATGCCAACTGCATTAGAAATATCAGGTCTAGATTAAGTAAGATATATGAGTTTTCCAATCATAGATTTATATAGTGTCTTTTCAACTACTGTATAATCATCATCTTTATAAATCTTGCTTCCTGTTATCATGGGGGTTCTTACTATCTTACAATATTCCATCTTGAATTTCTTTAATATCTCCTTCACATACTTGGACTGATTAATGAATATGCCTCTATCTGTCTACTATACATTTAATCTCAAAAAGTATTTGATAAGTCCAATCATGCTCATTTCAAACTCACTATGCATCTCTTTAGCAAAATTTGCACTAAGCTTGCCATTACAAACAAAAATAATGTCATCAACAAATATAGCAACAAGTAATAATCCTTCAGGTGTCTCTCTTATGAATAAGTTAGAATCTGTTACTCCTTTCTTGAATCCAATCTTCTTCAAGTAACCATATAGTCTTTCATACCATGCTCTAGGGGATTTCTTAAGTCTATAGAGAGCTTTCTTCAGTCTGCATACCATGTCAAGTTTGTCTGATAAACTAAATCTTTTAGGTTTCTCTATGTAGACTTATTCCTTCAAATCATTGTTCGGGAATGCTTACTTGACATCCATTTGATATACCTTACAGTTCTTGAATGTTTCATAGGCTAAAAATAATTTTATAGCTTCCAATCTTCTTATAGGGGAAAATGGATCAGAGTAATCAATACCTTCTCTCTGTGCATATCCTTTACATACTAGTCTTGCTTTGTTTCTTACCACTGTACCATCTTCATTCATCTTGTTTCTGAATATCCACTTGGTTCCAATAAAATGTTTGTCACAAGTTCTAGGGACCAATTCCCATGTATCATTCTTAATTATCTGATCTAAGTCTTCTTTCATTTATTTATGCCAATCTGAATCATTACATGCATTTTAAACACTTAAAGGTTCAATTTGTGAAATTAAACATACCTCTTCATCAACTGTTAAACCTTTCTTTAGATCTTATAGTAATTTTACTGCTCTTATCTCCAATCATATCTTATTTTGAATGGTATCTAGTTGTGAATTGTGGAACTTTAGGTGTGAATCTCTCATCTATCATTTTTGATTCCTCTTCACTTGGTTCAGGATCATTGCATAATACATCAATGTTGTCAAACATTTCCTCAATAAATGTTTTTTTACTGATAGGTCTAGATTCATCTTCAATCATAGGTGCATAATCATAGTATCTCTCTTGAATCATAAACTTCTCATCAATCTTCACATGTGTACTTTCAATGATTTTCTTCAATCTCAAGTTAAAACATCTATAAGATTTTATTTTAGTAGAGTAACCAAGAAAAATACCTTCATCACTTCTAGCATAAAACTTTTCAACACCATCATCTCTCTTGATGTAACACTTGATTCCAAAGATTTTGAAGTATTTTACTATAGGTACATTCCCAAACCAAAGTTCATAAGGTGTCTTGTCTGTGCCTGACCTTAATTGAATTATGTTGATGGTATAGACTACAGTATTGACTGCTTCTCTCTAATAGGTGTGTGGAACTTTTCCTTCAATCATGATAGTGCATTATGTGTCAAGTATGATCCTATTTCTTCTTTCTACAATTCCATTATGTTGAGGGGTTCTAGGTGCACTTAGCTGTCTTTTGATCCCATGTTCTTCGCAATACTCATAAATATTTTCAGAGGTGAATCCTCCTCCTCTTTCTGATCTCAGACACTTTATCTTTAACTGAGACTCATTTTCAACTTTAGCTTTGAATATTTTTAACTTCTCAAATGCTTCTGATTTATCTTTTAAGAATGCAACCCACACCATTCTAGAATAATAATAAAAAAAAGTACCTTTCACCATAGTATGATCTTGTTTAAGTAGGTCCACATAAGTTTGTATGCACTAGATCCAATTTGTTTTCTACTGAGTTCTGCTTACTTTTGAATGAGTTCTTTACATTCTTTCCCATCACACATTCCCTTCACATAGTATCAACTGGTCTTGAAATACTAGGAAGGTATCTTACTACCTTTATATTTCTTATCTTTACTATATTGTCAAAATTGATATGAGACAGTCTTTTGTGCCATAACCATATGTCATATACTTTGCAACAAAACAAATTGCTTCAGAATTGAGCTGAAAAACATTACCTTTAGTCTTTGAACCTGATGCAATCATAACTCCTTTGTTATTAATGATGCACTTATTTTTTTTGAATTCCAACTGATATCCTTTGTCAAGCATTGTCCAACACTCAATAGGTTATGATGCAAACCATCAACATAAAAGAACATCATTAGTTTTGTTCTTTCCATCTAAAGTGGTAGCTCCTCTACCTATGATAGGCTTAGGAGTTTTGTCTCCAAATATAACCATGCCACCTTTTTACTTATCCAGATGTACAAATCTACCTTTGTCTCCTATCATGTGATGTGAACACCCGCTATCAATGATCTAGTCTATTCTGATGTCTGCTTGGGAAATTAATGCTAACTCTTGTGCTTTCTTTTCATCTTCAATGTCCATTTCATCAAACATTTTTTCCATATATTCAATTGCAATGAATCCAATTTCATCTTCTCTTAAATATTCATTTGTCACTCCATCTTCAACATAGTAACATTCCTTTGTATACTTAGGCTTGAAATTATTTTTGTACTTATTGACTCTTGTTGGGCACTTAGATGCAAAATGACCAACCTTATTACATGAAAAGCATTTGAATGGTAACCATCCTTCACATTTTCCTTTTCCTTTTATTTCTTTCTTAGCAATCATAGCAATGAGTTCTTCTAGTTCTTTATCCTCATATTGATCAACAAAATTTCAGAATTTGAGATATCAAAATTGAAGACAGAACCTAAAAGTGAAACAACCTTCAAAGCCTCAGTCCATGGTAAGAAATATGTACAAGGAGATAGCTAGACAAGTACAAGAACTTTTGGACCAAGGGTTGATTATAAAGAGCATAAGCCCATGTGTTGTCCCTATGGTGTTTTCTCCTAGAAGGGACGTAAGTGGAGAATGTGTACTGATTTAAGAGCAATTAAGAGGATAACTATTAGATATAGATTTCCTATTCCTAGAATAGAAGATTTAATGGATTTTTTGGGGGGTGCTAAGTACTTCTTTAAAATTGATTTGAAAAGTGGTTATTATCAAATTAGAATGAAATAATGTGATGAGTGGAAGTCAGTCTTTAAAACTACAGAGGGGTTATATGAATGGTGAGTTATGCCCTTTGGGCTTACCAATGCACCTAGTACCTTTATAAGGGTGATGAATTAAGTCTTGAAGGATTACATAGGTGTGTTTGTAGTTGTATATTTAAATAAAATCCTCATTTTTTGTAAAACCAAAGAGGAGAACATGAAGCACTTATAATTGGTTTTGAAGAAACTACAAGAGGAGAAGCTCACCATAAATTTAGAAAAGAGTGAGTTCATGAAACAAGAGTTAGTCTACCTAGGCTTTGTAGTATCTCAAGGTGAGTTAAAAATGGATAAGAGTAAGGTTGAGTCCATTCTTAGTTGGCCTACTCCTAAGATAGGGACTGAAGTTAGGAGCTTCCATGGGTTAGGTCAATTCTAAATGAATTTTATTAGGAGATTCAGTGAAATCTATGCACCAGTCCTAGATACCATTAAAGGAGGGTTGAAAACAAAGTTTGTGTTGACCAAAGCAGCTAATGAGGGGTTTTAAAGGTTGAATAAAGAAGTAGCCACTCAACCTATAATTTTTTACCAAGTTTTGAAAAACCTTTTATAGTATAGTGTGATGCAAGTAGAATAGCGTTAGGGGCTATCTTAAGCCAAGAAGACAGGCCAATAGCATTTTTCATTGAGAGATTGAATGAGGCAAAGTATAGGTACTCTTCCTATGACTTGGAGCTATATGCTCTTGTGAAAGCGCTAAATAAATGGAGGCATTATCTATTGCCTAAAGATTTTGTTGTCTTTATAGATAACCAAGTATTGAGTTATATCAACACTCAAGACAAACTTAGTTTGCGACACATCAAATGGATGGAGTTTTTGTAGTCATACACCTTCACCATTAAGCATAAGAAGGGGGTAAAAAATAATGTTGCAGATTCCCTTAGTAGAAGAATTCTTACCATACAAGAGATTTAGTTGTAGAGTACAGAGGTTGAAGGGTTCAAGGACCTCTATGAAGGAGATGCAGACTTCTTAGTGATCTACAAGGTGTGAAAAGAATTGGAGAATCACTTTCACAGTGAATATGCAGACTATACCCTAAAAGATGGCTTATTGTTCAAGGGGAAACAATTATGTGTTCCAAGGGGATCCATGAGGGAGAACCTCATCCAAGAATAGCACAATGGGAGTTTAAGTGGGCACTTTGGATTAAACAAGACCTTGGATCTAGTGGAGAGATTTTATTAGTGGCCAAAAATATAGAGACATAAGAAGATATGTAGAGAAGTGTGGAGTGTGTCAGAAGGAAAAGGGGACTTCGTCAAATGTAGTTTTATATCAACCATTTCTCATCCCAAGTAGACCATGGGAGTGCATAAGTATGGATTTTACTATAGGAATACCTAGGAAATCTACTGGTCTAGACATTGTGTTTGTGGTAGTGGATAGATTTAGAAAGATGAGTTATTTTGTCCCATGCAAGAAAAAAAATTATTCTATCTACATTGCCCATTTGTTCTTTAAGGAGATAGTGAGAATACATGGCTTTCCAACAAGCATAGTTGCAGATAGAGATGTGAAGTTTATGGGACATTTCTGGAAGACACTTTAGAGAAGGCTAGGAACTAAATTGTCACATAGTTTAACTTATCATCCTCAAATGGATGGACAGACATAGGTGATCAATAGAGTACTTGGTAACTTGTTGAGGTGTTTGACAAAAGAATATGGAAAAAGTTGGGAGAAATTTATTTCACAGGAATAATTTGCCTATAATGATAGCACAAATCAGACTACTGGCAAGAGTCCATTTGAGATTGTCTATGGGTTACACCCAAGGAGTGTTCTTGAGTTCAGAGATCTAAAAGGATATGAAGGAGTTAGTGGTCATGTTGATGATTTTTCCTAGTCAATGAGGGAGGTTCATGAAAAAGTTAGAAAGACGCTAATGGAGGCCTATTAGAAGTTGAAAACCAAGAGGGATAAAGGAAGAAGAGACCTACAATTTGAGGTAGGTGATCTAGTAATGTTTTCCTTGAATAAGGATAGGCTACAAAAGGGTATGCCTAGTAAATTTTAGATGAAAAGGATTGGGCCATGCAAGGTGTTGGCCAAGTATAGACCCAATGATTATAAGGTGGAGCTACCCAAGGAGATGTCAATCTCTCCTATATTCAATGTGAAGGATTTGATAAAGTATAAAGGGCAAAAAATGGATGAAGTACAATACAACACTAAGGTAAGCAAGCATGTGGAAGAACTCAAAACTCTTGATAAGATCAAACCAGAAGTTGAAAGGATACTGGATTCAAGAGTGAAAAAGAAGACCAGACATAAGATATATATGGAACATATAGTGAAATGGAGACAACACCTAGAATCAAAAGCCACTTGGATAGATGATAGTGACTTCAAGAAGCATGGAATCAGTGAGGAGTTCCTAACACCATAGGGTCCCTAACATGTTTGTCATAGTGGGAGAATGGTGCAGGAGCACCTTAAGGTCTTTGGTAGATTTTTAGAACATTTTGGCTTGTAGGTTGGTTTGGCCAATCACCAGAGTGAATAAGGACTAAATTATAAAGTCCCAAGTGAGTTTAGTGTGTGTCTTGGGTCAAGAATGATTAGGGTTTAGTGTTTGTTGAGTGCAAGTAGTATCTAGAAGTCTCTTTCCTTAAAATTCAACCAAATGGTCAAGGGTTGACCAAAACTCCAAAATGGAGTAGAATTCATGGATTTTGTGTTTTCAAATGTTTTAAGGTCATGTTATAAGGTTTAGGACCAAGTTGGGTCATTGGAAGTGATAATTGATCACTTGTGCAAAAGATGTAAAAGTTGTCATGACAACATTTCCTAAAAAAGGGCTTTAATGGTTCCCAAATCCCAACATGTGGGTAAAAAAATGTGGGAATCTGATATATACAATGGAGTAAACCCTAATCTAGGAGTTAGTTGTCATTTGGTATGGACTATGTGTTGAGAAGGAGAGAATTATATTGTAATTTTGCAATAGAGCCATCATCCAATACTTTAATGGATTGAATGGAGTAAAATAATGCATTGAGAGTGTGTTTTATGTTATGTAATTACTCATTGTACTATTGGTTTGATCTTTTTTACTTTTTGGTGAATATTTTGCAAATTCTTCAAGTTTCACTGGTTCTTTGTCTAGTTTGAAACCAATCATGTAAATAATGGCTTTTCATGAAGTTCCCGTGGTCCAAAAACCTTTGACCACCTAGAATAAATTAAATACTTGTATATATGTTGTAAATATGGTGTGTGGAGTTTGTGTGTGTAGGTAATCCATGAAAGCAATCAGGCCCTAGGTGAATACTGTGTATTCTAGCTAGGAAGTTTGAAGAGTGTAGAGGCAATAAGATTTTCTTATGGATTGGTGTGTGCTAATCCTTGGTAGAGGAGTGTAGTGGAATGTATCTCAGATATCTAGATGCAATGAGAAGAGTAGAGGAGATCATTAGAGTACCTATTGAGAATCAACAAGCCAAACTAGTATACATGCCCTAGAAACCCTTAAATTTAGGGGTTTGGTGGAAGTCTAGTGTAAGGACAAAGTGGGGAACTAAAACCTTGAAAATCATAGAGCCTAGGATAGTTATACAAGGAATACATAATTGGTTCACTAGGGTGTTAAGGGATTTTTTGAGTAAATCCAGAATTATTGTGTGTAGGAGGGCTAATTAGGCCTAAAAGGCTACAAGGCCTTAAAACTTGGAAATCAAGAACCCGATAGAAACCATGTTGAAAGATCCATCAAATAGGATCAAGTGAAGTTGAAAGATACTTAGGAGTGGTCAAGAATCCTTTCACTATTAAGGATAGGTCACTTTGGGAAGAAGGTGGCTAGGGCAAGCCTATGGATTCATAGGAGTATGGGGAAGAACTTAGAGATAGTTTGAAGTTGTTGGAGAGCTCCAAGGGAGATAGGGGATTAGGGAGTTATCCTATAGTTAGGGTGGTGATATGAACCCTAAGAATACAAAAGAATGTCTTGGAAAGAGAAAGAAATATCTAGGTGTTGGAGCTCCCCATCAAAAAAGTTGCAACATGGCGACTCTGCTGGGGACAGAGAAGTAAAAATCTTGTTAAACCTTTCAGGGAATCTCTAGTATTCTACTATTTATATCATTTGACCCATCCTAGTGACAAAAAAATTTGTGACTCTGCTAGGGATATAGAAGCAAAAGTGATTAGTGAGTGTAAGTGAGTTATTTCCTTGCCTTGCTAAGTTAGTTCCAGAGTCTGGTTATAGATTCATATGCTACAAAGAAATATTCCTCAATTTTTGTAAAGCGAGTCAAGTATGTTCTTGTTGTCATTGCAAAGTGTCTGAAAGTCCAAGTTCTTCAAAGATATATTTATACTATCTCACAAAGTTTTGAGTGGCAACTTTGAGTTCTCTGATTTGCACCAATGTGCATGTTTGAAGAAAGACTACAAAGAAGGTGGACTTGCAATGATGAGGCAAAAGATGTTTGGACTCTTATGACTAAAGAATAGTCAAGGGAGGAATTAGTATGAGACCCTATTTGTGGGATGTGTTGAGAGTTTTCTAGCTTTGAAGAAGGTTAGAGTGGGGTGAAGTGATCTCAGCTATTTCAAATTTATCCTCTACAAATAGCTGGTGACTCTACCATAGTTTTGAAAGTTGATTTAAAGGTGACTTCAGATCAAGTATTTTTGCAGCTTCTTGAATACATTCAGGTATTTTGTGTTTCAAAGTAATAAATTTTTTTCCTTATTAATTGGTCTAAGCACTAAAACAAGGAATAAGGTGTGATAAGAGGTTTACATGCTTCAAGTTTTAAGTTTCCTTCTGCAAAATCATATGGAAGTATTATATTAGTTAAATGGGTAACATTGATGAAGATATTGCATTGTTAAAACAAGGCATCCAAAGGGATTGCATAGTGTGGATGAGATTGAAGGTGGGAAGGAGAAAGGATGTATCAATACCTTTATTTTATGAAAAATTTTGTAATGCATATGATGAGCTTCCAAGGGCTACTGATTTTTCTGAGTCTACTTTTAATGGTTTGTTTTTGGAACTTTTTTTTCTTGAATCAGCCCATTGGTCAGCCTCTTTGAGGGAAGAAAGTTATGTGCATATCAAGAATTGGATAACTAATGTTGCAGATCTTGAGCTTGAGGTTGTATCTAGTAATGTTGATTTTGAGAATGATGAAACTTCTAAAGGAGATGTGTCTAGTGTGCATGCTCTCTCTTATAATCATGAGAGAGATGCTCTTTCTCAATTTGAGGTAGAGGATATGTGAATTTAGCAAGAAGAAAATGTTTGGATAAGTGAAAATGTTGATGGTGTCTGCTTATCAAAAAAGGATGAAGATGATGATAGTGGTTCACTTCACAGTTAACAAATTTAAGACCTCCTTATTTGTGTGTATCTCGGATATCCAGGGAGGGCAACTGTGAAGTCTCCCACCCAACACACATTGAGTTTGACAGAGAGTACGAGTCAGCAGGCTCAAATTTTGACATGTGTGTTTATGATTCTCTTTGTGCTTCTACATTACTTGGCTACAACAAGATGGGTTTTGATCTATCAGATGGTGAATGTACCAATGATTCCTTAGATTGAAGGCATGAGGATATTCATGATACAATGTTGAGTATTGATTGGGATAGTTGTGTAGATTTTGAATCTTTTTCAGATTCTAAATATTTCATTAAACGATTGAAAGATGGTCCTTCAGTTGCTCAAGTTACATATGTTTATAATGAGTGTATTGATGTTTTCCCTCCCACCCACTAGTAGGTTTTGGGTTTGTACGATGTTGATAATTTGCAGGAGAGTTTTGTAGAGAATTTTAATATTGATATGCAAACCAATGTTATGATGCAAGATGGTCTCTTTGCTGAAAAGGAGAATAGAGGTCATGGCATCAAGATTTATCAAGAAGATGGTTTTGAATATAGTTATTGTTCAAACATTGATATGTCTCCTCTTGCAGAAAATATATCCAATGATGATGATTCCAGCAACTTGGCAGAACAAAAGTTCTTTTCTCAGCTTGATGGTGACTGTCCCATATGTGGCAGTGAGTTGTATAATGATAATTGTTGCATTTATTCTCAATTCCTTCTAATTGGTGAATGCAACATGTTTATACCACATGATTTTCAAGATTTGTATGATTTTTATTTTAGCTCTAATATGGATCATGTTGATATTTTTTTGTCTTGATCTAATGGAAAGTGGTAATAAGTTTGATCAAGTAGATGAAAGAAATTGTTTCAACTTGCTTCAAGTGCAGAGAGCAGAAGGTTTTGTGTTTGACAGAGGCAAGCTACAACAAAAATTTTGTGATGGCTTAGGGCCATCAAGCCTGGTTTGTTTCTTTCAAATCAGGAGAAGAGGTGCAAAGGTAACATGACTCTTCTCAACAATGCATATATCTATATAAATTTTCCTTCTTTTTCCTTCTTTAGGTTTGTCTTATTTAGGGTTTCATTTTTTTGTCCCTGGTTTGCATTTCCTAGAGTTATAGATTCTTGCCTTGGTCTAGAAATCAAGCATCCCCAATCAAAGCCATTGTTGGTCATATTTTGTCTATGAAAATGTATATTGTCTTGGGCCTAGTTAGGGTTACAAATAAGGTTTTTCCTAAAACCCTAAGTCTCTGTGAAAAACCTTCTTTAAATGATGAAAATCCTGCTATGTCTTGCAAAGTCTTAAGGCATAAATTCAAAATTTCTAGATGTTGGTGATAAAATTCCTTGAACCCTTCATGGTTTGTTATAAAACTGAGTTACCTTTTTTGGTCACTTAAAAATCATTTACCCGTGTGTTTTTTTGTTATGTCTAACCGGTAATGTCCCTTTTATCTTTTCATAAGTGTTAGTGGTACGATATTTTAATTTATTTTCCTAAGTCCTAAGCCCTATTAAATTTTATTTCTTATCTCTCATGCATGTCTTGTTCAATCCAATGGCGAGCGCTATTCCTTAATGAGCAAGATGAAGCCTTTTAATGATCAAGGCATCGTGCCTACCTGACACATTGTGGATGACAGGACCAGGTCTATGTAAAGGTGAAGGGCTAAAGACAGGTCAACTTCAAAGAGGATCAACGGTAGGTGTAAAGCCTAGATTAGTTTTAGGGGTTGTTTGGAAGATTTAGAAGTAAATCCAAAGAAACCTTCTGGATAGGGCTAATTGGTCCATTAGGCCTAATAGGATCATTTTGAGAGATTCTTTGGAACTTGACCAAATTGGGATTAAAGACCTATGAAAATGGGAATGTATAGATGAAGAATGAGCATACAAGCAGTGGAAAAGACCCTTGTAGCATTTTTGGAGTTATCATGAAGGGTTTGGGTTTGGAATCCTTCAAGGCAAGTATGAAGCATTGAGACAAAACTAATGGTAGTTGTCCTTCAAGGTGAAACACAAGAAGAGTGACTCTTAGAGAAGAGTTGGGAATACTCTTAGGATCAGTGTCTTGAGGCTATTGAGATACTAGAAGAATAACTAGGATCCTAAGTGGAATAGGGCAAGCAAAGTCCTATCCAGAGCATTGTGTGAGCATAGCTTGGGGTTACTTCTATCCGATTGGTATCAGAGCTTTGCTAATAAGACTTGTGGTTAAAGTTCCAACCAATTGAGTCAGTAGGAGAGTCAACAATGGTGACTAATGCTGAGTTATCTAAGAAGCTGGATGATCAAGAAGTGGAAAATAGAATTCTCTGAGATAGATTGGCTCACTTAGAGAAAAAAGTAGATGAAGTTGATGAGAAAGAAGATAAAGTGAAGGATAAGGATGAAGGGAAAGGTGAATATATTGTCATTGAAGATGAAGTACCTGAAGCTGACGTTGTCCTTAATGAGGATCCATTCCTAAAATATTTAAAGGCTGTGAGTGGAAAAGCAATAGGAGTTCCAATCTTTACTGGAAAGATGGAGCCAGAGATAGTCCTTGACTAGATAGAGGGACTAGAAAACCATTTTGAGTTTGATGAAATCACTGAGGGCTCAAAAGGTGAAGGTTGCAAAACCTAGACTGAGAGGGTCTGCACTCACTTGGTGGAAATTCATCCAAGATGAGAGAGAGAGAGAGAGAAGGAAGGAAAGAGGCCCATTTCTTCATGGAAGGCAATGGTTGCAAAAGTTAGAGATGCCTATATCCCTGAGGATTATCAAATCCAATTGCATAAGAGAAGGAAAGGTCTGAGACAAAAGGACCTAGATATAAACTCATACACTAAAGAATTTTAGAGACTTTGCATGAGATATAGAGTTACAGAGGATGAGAAGGTTAAGGTAGAAAGATACCTTAATGGAATAAAGTGGATAATACAAGATGAGATGATTCTTTTGACTCCAGACACCATTCAGAAGTGCCACCAAATTTTCATCAAATTTGAAGATAAGCTAAGGAGGAAGCAAGACTTTATTACTACCAGAGGAAGAGATAGAGGGAGAGACACTAGAGGACAAAGAGGTAGATATGGTGGAAGGAGCTCTGAATCCAAGAACCAAGGGGAGAATAAATTTGTGGAACAACAAGAGGGAAAATCTAACATAGGGGTTTCAAATATAGGAAGGAACTCTAATAGAAGAGGAAGAAACAACAATCAAGGTAGGGGTAATTACTTTTCTACTATGAAGTGCTACCACTGCAATCAGATGGGACATCCTGCATACAGATGTCTAGAGAAGGGCTCTACTTCTCAAGGGAATGATAAGAGGGTGAACCATGTTCAATAAGGAACTAGTGGTGGAAACCAAAACCCTGAGGTTCCCTTAGAATCAGAAGAAGGTGAGAACCTTATGATGAGAAGAACTCTGATTAAGGAGCCAGTAAAAGATGACCCTAGTTAGAGGAGGTCACTGTTTAGAGTGAATTGTAAGATGATGGGAGAAGTGTGTAGAGTCATTATAGAATCAGGGTCTACTAAAAATATAGTGTTAGAGGAAGCACTCAACAAGTTGAAGATGACAGGAATACCTCACACCAACCATTACAAGGTCACCAGGCTAAACAAAGGACAACATGTCCTTGTCAATGAACAATCTTGGGTGGATTTTTCAATTGGGAGGTATAAATACAAATTATTATGTGATGTCCTACCTATGGATTCCTATCACCTACTCCTAGGTAGACCATGGAAATTCAATAGAAAGGCCATGCATGATGGTGCAAAGAACTCATACTCTTTCAAGAAGGACAATGTGACATTCAAAATCTAGTCACTACTAGAAGATGCAGAGATGAAGTCATCTGGCCCAAATGTTCTCATGGTGAGGGATAAGGAGTTCTTAAAGGCCTTGGAAGAAGGAGAGTTAGTTGGTTTTGCATTGTTGTTGAAACCAAAAGAAGAAAGTGTAGACAAATCAGTAAAGAAGATAGAGCTGGCAAAGGAAGTGCAAGAGCTGCTGCACAAATATCAAGGCATAGTCAGTGATGGAAAGCCATCATCCTTACCACCTAAGAGGTCAGTAAGCCACCAAATAGACCTAATACCTAGAGCTATCCTACACAATAAGGCTGCATATAAGATAACTCCTCAACAAAATGAGGAGATAGATAGACAGATTCAAGAACTACTAAGCCAAGGACTGATTAGGAAGAGTATTAGCCCTTGTGCCATGCCCACTATCTTAGCACCTAAAAAGGGAGGAAAATGGAGGTTATGTACTGAATCTAGAGAAATAAACATAATAACCATTAGGTATAGGTTCCCTATCCCTAGGATAGAAGACCTAATGGACTATGTAGGAGGAGCAAGGTATTTTACCAAGATATACCTAAAGAGTGGCTATTATCAAATCAGGGTAAATGAGGGAGATGAGTGGAAAAAAACCTTGAAAACCAAAGAAGGACTATATGAGTGTCTTGCAATGCCATTTAGGTTATCCAATGCCCCATCAACATTCATGAGGTTGATGAATGAAGTCCTTAAAGACTATATTGGAAATTTTGTGGTCGTCTGCTTGGATGATATACTCATCTATAGTAAGACAAGAGAAGAACATATCAGACACCTATAAATGGTTTGCAAGAAGCTACATGAGGAGGAGTTGATGATAAATTTGGAGAAGTATGAATTCATCAAGCAAGAGTTAGTGTACCTTGGATTTGTATTATCTCAAGGAAACCTAAAGATTGATCCTAGCAAAGTGGAGGCCATCATCAACTGACCTAATCCAAGAACAAGCACTGAGGTAAGATGTTTTCATGGCTTAGCATAGTACTATAGAAATTTTTTCAAAAAATTTAGTGTATTTTGTGCTCCTATTCTTGATACTATCAAGGGTGGGATGGAGACTAAATTTGTGTGGAATGAACAAGCTAACCATGGTTTTGAGCTATTGAAAAAGAAGATTACTACCCAACCAATTTTGGTATTACCAAGCTTTGAGAAGATATTTAGAGTGGAATGTAATGCCAACAATGTAGCCATTGGTGTTGTATTTAGTCAAGAAGGAAGACTAGGGGCCTTCCACTCTGAGAAACTAAGTGAAGATAAGAAGAAATATTCTTCTTATGAACTATAGATTGATGGAAATATTGTTGGAAAGCTACAATAGAAACAATTATTGTTGTCATTGATGTCAAACCTAAATTGGTGAGACTATTGCTATCTGTTTGAGTACCATATCTATTGATTGATGAAGGATATTTAACAAGAAGACCA
The DNA here is from genome assembly GCA_018584345.1 of Thuja plicata. Classification (NCBI taxonomy): domain Eukaryota; kingdom Viridiplantae; phylum Streptophyta; class Pinopsida; order Cupressales; family Cupressaceae; genus Thuja; species Thuja plicata. Next base: position 363,733 of record MU223706.1, on the reverse strand, counting down.
AGTGGAATGGTTGAGTTATGAAAAATCACAAGGGGACTAGATCAGTTGGCACATTAGCAAAATACCATGTTGTTTATATTTTGATGGTAGTTTAATGAGAATAGTTTGTGTCCAGTGATAGTGTATGTCGAGTGAAATTAGTGATGACCAAGCACCATTAAATTGTCGAGGAACACAGTGTTGGCCAAGCAGCAGTATTTTGGTATTCGATGAGATTTGAGATCTATGGCTGACATAATTGATTTTATTGGGATATGTAAAGTTAATTAAGGATAAGCATGATTGATCCACACTATGTAAATGCACAAGTAAGAATAATTAATGCATGGATCAAAGATTTAATTTTTGATTGCATTGGAGAAGTAAATTAAATGTAAAGATGGAAAGATCCATTGGATTTGACCTAACCTAAGATCTACAATCTTGATTAAGCCGAAAAAGATGAATCTGACCTAGATGAAGAGGTATAAGATAACCTCAGGAGGTTATTCATGATGTATGAAGAGTATGCAAGAGGATTGCATAGTTAATTAATTGATTGGCATGATCTAGTAGATAAGGCTGAACATAGGAGAAGAGAGTTGCAAGAGTGATTTCTTGATGGATTTCCAAGAAGATCTAAAGATTGAAATGAGAATGGAGGCCACTTAGTGAATTAGCATTAGAGTTGAATTGGATCTTGATTTGCAAAGTAAGTTGTATGTATCAGATCACACCTGCAGATTAATTTCTAACCATTGTATCAGTCAAAATCCTTTAACTAGGTTGAACTAACAGTCATTGTATAAATCCTTTAGCAAGGTGACATTCAGGTGGAATGTTCTAAGTCCTCTAACAAGGACACTCCTGATATGGTGATTAAATCCTTTAACCAGATCACATTTGGCAGTGTGTTTTGTAATGTTTAACAATGTTAGCTCCTAACAGAGCTCATATCAAAAGAGTGAAAAGTTGATAGCATGTTATTGGTGGTTTTTCCCATATTGAGTTTCCACATTAAATTATGGTGTCAACTTGTGTGAATGTTTATGTTGAGCTTTACTGTTAAGTTTTTACAAGTTGATTACATCTGAACAGTAAACTGCATATGTATGTTATTATTTTATGTTATTGCTACTGAGCAGATCTGAGTTGTTCAAATTGGTATACAGTTTTAATGGGCACATATAGACCTTAGGATAACTAATTCACCCTCCTCTTAGTTATTCTAAATTCATTCTAACAATTGGTATCAGAGCTTTGGTCTCTTGAAAATAGTTTGAAGGTACTTGGAGCAAAAGATCAAGATGTATAAGAAGGAGGTACCAAAGCTGAACAAAGATAACTTCCCTACATGGCAGAGTTTGATGAAGTTGCATCTGGCTGGTATTTGTGACTCAGCTAAGCACTATATTGAAAATGCTTATGTATCCCCCACTACACCTACCACAGCTACACGGTTAAGAGAAAAGTAGGAACACAATCAAGAAATGTTGGAGATTGCATCATCACTGAAGTATCATGAGTTTGAAGACATAAAGGATTGCACAACTATGAAGCAAATTTGGGATACCCTAGAAACCATCTATGGAGGTGATACAAATGTACTAAGAGCCAAATCTAAAAGCTTAAGATGTAAGTTTGATGAAATGAAAATGCAAGAAGTAGAAAATATAATTCAATATTATGGTAGGATAAAGGAAGTGGTAAATGTTATCAGGGGATATAAGGGAACCATTGATGATAACACCATTATGAGAAAGGTATTGAGGACTCTTCTTCTTGTATATGCTATTAGAGTCTCTACAATTCAAGAGTTAAGATGTACTCCTAACAATAATTTGACTTTGGAAAGTCTGGTAGGCAGACTTATTGCATTTGAGATGTCAAATTTTGATAACTATACTCCACAAGCTATTGAAACTGCATTCACATCCCAATTGGTCCTTAAAAAATCAAAGAAAGGAAAGAAATGTGTGAACAATGACAGCGACACCACAGATGATTATATGGAAGAACTTGAAGCCCTCATGGAAAAAATAAATTCAAAGGTAAACTTCCTATCATAGGTTTTTCATGTAACAAAGTTGGTCATATTGCTGCTAGATGTCCCGATAAGAATGACAAAAATGAAGGAAGGGACAACAAGTACAAAGATAGAAAGGATGACTGAGACTTTAGAAAGTATAAGGATTACAAAGATAAAGGTAAGAAATATTTTTATATAGCTAAAGAAGCTTCTGACAATGATTCTAACAATTCTAACGAAAATGATATAGAAGTTGTGTATGTTTCTATGAAAGATGATTCTAATGATAATGAGAAAATTGCACTAATTTCTTATATGAGTAAAGGTGAATGTTGGATTACTGACAGTGGTTGTTCACATCACATGACTAGTGATAAAGATAAATTTGAGACACTAGATCAGTGTAAAGGTGGTTATGTTAAATTTGGTAATGATGCACCATGTCTTGTTAAAGGGAAAGGATCAATTAATTTGATTGACAAGATCAGATATGACAATGTATATTGGGTTGATGATCTCAAATATAATTTATTGATTGTTGCATAGTTGAATACTTCTAGCTATAGAGTTGACTCCCATAAAAGGAAAGAAAATATCTATGATGACAATGGAGAACTATTTGGAGGTGGTGAGAAAACAAAAGGTAACTTGTTCTATCTGGATTTAACTAATGAGACATGCTTGTTTGCACAATATAATGATGTTTGGTTATGGCATAAAAGGTTGTGTCATGTAAACTTTGATAACTTGGTAAGCATAAGTAAATTAAAGAAAGTTAGAGGGATGCCTAAGTTAAAGAAACATGAAAATGCAATGTGTAAGCAATGTCAATTGGGAAAGATGACTAGTCTAGTTTCAAAATCAAAACTCATACTTCTGAGGAAATTCTAGAATTGGTTCATACTGACCTTTGTGGACCCATTGGAGAGAAAATTTACTGTGGAGACAAATATTTTATTCTATTTTTTGATGATTACTTAAGAATGATAACTATTATGTTTCTTAAAGAAAAATCTGATGCATTCCATTTATTTAAGTGGTACTTGGCAAAACTTGAAAAGGAGACAGGTAAAAATCTAAAATGTCTAAGATCTGACAGAGGGGGTGAGTTTATTTATAATGAGTTTAACATGTTCTGAAATGACCAAGGAATAAAAAGATAGATGCCCACACCTAGGACACCACCACTGAATGGTATTGTTGAAAGAAGAAACAGATCTATCATGGATTATGCTAGAACACTAATGATGGAGAAAAATGTTGCACAAAAATACTAGAGAGAAGTTGTAAGTACAACAGTCTATACCCTGAATAGAGTATGAGTCAAGAAAGGTACTAATGCTACACCTTATGAGCTATGGTATGGATATGCACCTAATGTAAGATATTGAAATTTTTTTGGAAGAAAATGTTTCATACTGAAGGATAACAAAAATGGAAAACTTGATGCTAAAGGTGAAGAAGGCATATTTCTTGGTTATTGAACTAAAAGTAAAGCATATAAGTGTTTGAATTGTAACACTAACAAGATTTTGGAAAGTACAAATATTAGAATTGATGAGTATGTAGAAAGAAATGAAGCTGAAAGCACACAAGAGCCTGAGAGTTACCAATCATTTGTCCATATGGATGAGGAATATTCTAATACATTACCTAGAACTAAGAATGTGGTTGCTGAGAAACAACAAGCACCTATCGAGTCACATAATGAGGTTTCCGAGCAATAGGATGTAATTGTCAAGCTACCTGATGGAGATGTTGAGTCGCAGAATCAACCTGAATTGGACATGAATGATCAACCAAAAGTAGAAAAAGAACCTGCTCTAGCAAAGTATGTGAGGAGGCACCATAAACCTAATCAAATCATAGGATCAAAGGATTCTGTAGTTATGAAAAGAAGTAATTTGAGAGAAGATACATGCTTATTATCTGATTTTGAGCCTAAAACAGTGAAAGATGCCCTAGACAATGAAGACTGGATACAAGCCATGAATCAAGAAATTGAACAGATTGAGAAGAACAATACTTGGACACTTGTACCTAGGCCGAATGATAAAAATGTAATTGTTACTAAGTGGGTATTCAAAAATAAGTTGAAATAACATGGAGAGGTAACAAGAAACAAAGCTAGACTGGTATGCAAGGGTTATGCACAAGAGGAAGGAATTGACTATGGAGAAATATTCACCCCAGTTGCAATATTGGAAGGAGTAAGAACATTACTTGCATATGTAGCCTACAGAGGTTTTAATGTCTATCAGATGGATGTGAAGTTAGCATTTCTAAATGGAATATTAGAAGAAGAAGTCTACATTGAGCAAGCTGATGGATTTGTTGACCCAAGCAAGAGGAATATGGTTTGCAGACTACACAAAGAACTATATGGATTAAAGCAAGCACCAAGAGCATGGTATGAGAGATTACACAATTATCTGATGAACATTGGATTTGCAAGAACAAATGACAACAAAAACCTGTATTTGAAGACAAAGCAAAGTAAAGGTACTTTATTGGCTAAAATTTTGGTTGATGACATTATTTTTTGTGAACAAGATGTGTTATGCCAAGCATTTTCAAAGGAGATGCAAACTAAATTTGAGATGTCTATGTTTGGTGAGATAAAAAAAATTGTTAGCTTACAAATATATTAGATGAAGAATGGTATCTATATTAATCAATCAAAATATATCAAGGAGATACTAAAAATTTTTGGAATGAAAGATTTAAAACTAGTGAGTACACCCATGGATACTGGACAAAAGTTGACAAAGAATGATGATACAAAAGAAGTGAATCAAAGCCTCTATAGATCAATGATTGGAAAGCTACAATATGTTGTACATAGTAGACCTGATATTGCACTAGGTGTTGGTATTGTTGCAAGATTTTCTGCCAATTTAAAGGAGACACATATGATGGCTGTAAAAAGGATTCTAAGATATTTGAAAGGAATAGATGAATATGGTCTATATTACAAAAGAACTATAAGTTTGAGCTCAAAGTTTATACTAACTCTGATTGGGATGGAAATGTGGATGATAGGAAAAGCACCACAGAAGGAGCATTTCTTCTGCAAAAAAGATTAGTTTCATGGAAAAGCAAGAAACATAATTGCACCTCACAATCTATAGTTGAAGCCGAGTATGTAGCAGCAATAGTTAATTTTTCTAATATTGTGTGGTCGAAGATACTACTCAAAGGTATGAAAGAAGAGATCGCAGAACTAGTTGTCATATATTGTGATCACATGAATGCCATTAATATTTTTAAGAACCTTGTAATACACTCTAAGACAAAGCATATAGCTTTCAAGTATCATTACTTGAGGGAGCTAGTTTAGAAGAAAGAAGTGAGACTGGAATATGTGAATACTAAGAAACAATTAGCATACATATTTACAAAGGCACTACCCAAGAATGCTCATGAGTATATATGAGGTAAATTAGGGGTGATTCCCCTAACTGAGGCTAATTAGTTCAAAATGATTTTGTTGCTTCAAATGATTATATTCAGAATATTTGACACTTTGATGCATAGGCAGTCACACTTTAGGATGCTGCCTAAAGTTGTGAAAGACAGACAAAGATAGAAAAGAGGATCAGTCATAAGCAAGATGACAGGAACAACATTATACAAAGTTTAGAATAGAAGAATCTACATGATAAAGATGTCAACGTCTTTGGCATTGTTGTAAAAGAGGGAGAGATTACAAAAAAGATTACAGAAAAGAAGATAAAGAGGGAGATGTTTACTAATAGAGGGAGAGTTTACTATATTGAGAAAAAGAGAGATTACTAAAAAAAAGGAGAGAATTACTGAAAGAGGGATTCTATGGATGAATAGACACAGAGGGAGAAAATTTTTTTACAACATGAGAATCATAATGAAGCTAAAGACATTAATGAAGATTTGTTCATATCAAGGAACACAGATAGACTTTTTGGATTGTGTGGTAACTATGGTTATTGTTTTATTGTTTAGTGTTGCCGTCAATGCCAAAGAGGGAGATTGTTGGAAGTATTGTTGGAAATATACAATGGAAACAATTATTGTTTTGTCATTGATGTCAAACCTCAACTGGTGAGACTATTGCTATATATTTGAGTACCATATCTATTGATTGATGAAGCAGATTTAATAAGAAGACCAAGTGGAATGGTTGATTTATGAGAAATCACAAGGATACTAGATCAGTTGGCACATTGGAAAAGTAATGAGTTGTTTATCTTTCAATGATAGTTTACTGAGAACAGTTTGTGTCGAGCGACAATGTATGCTGAGTGAAGTCAATGATGACCGACTGCTAGTAAATTTCCAAGGAACACAGTGTTGGCTCAGCAGTAGTATTTTGGAAATTGATGAGATTTGAGATCTCTGGCCGACATAATTGATTTTATTGGGATATGTAAAGTTAATTAAGGATAAGCACAATTGATCCACACTATGTAAATGCACAGGTAACCATAATTAATGCATGGATAAAAGTTTTAATTTGTGATTGCATTGGAGAAGTAAATTTTTAGATGGAAAGTTTTGTTGGATTTGACCTAACCTAAGATCTACGATCTTGAGTAAGCAACAAAAGATGAATCTGACCTAGATGAAGAGGTATAAGATAGTCTCAGGAGGTTATTCATGATGTATGAAGAGTATGCAAGAGGATTGCATAGTTAATTAACTAATTGGCATGATCTAGCAGAGAAGGCTAAATAGAGGAATAGAGAGCTGCAAGAGTGATTTCTTGATGGATTTCCATGCAGATCTAAAGATTGAAATGAGAATGGAGGCCACTCAGTGAATTAGCATTAGAGCTAAATTGGATCTAGATTTGCAAAGTAAGTTATATGTATCAAATCACACCTGCTAATTACTTTATAACCATTGTATCAGTCAAAATCCTTTAACCAGGTTGACCTAACATTCATTGTATAAATCCTTTAGCAAGGTGACATTTAGGTGGAATGTTCTAATTCCTCTAACAAGGCCACTCCTGATAGGGTGATTAAATCCATTAACCAGGTCACATTTAGCAGTGTGTTTTGTAACCTTTAACAGGGTTGGCTCCTAACAGAGCTCACTTTAGAAGAGTGAAAATTTGATAGCATATTATTGGTGGTTTTTCCCATATTGGGTTTCCACATTAAATTCTGGTGTCAAATTGTGTGAATGTTTATGTTGAGTTTTATTGTTAAGTTTTTACAAGATGATTACATCTAAATAGTAAACTGCATATGTATGTTATTATTTTATGTTATTTTTGTGGAGTAGATCTGAGTTGTTCAAATTGGTATAAAGTTTTAATGGGCACATCTAGATCTGAGGATAACTAATTCATCCCCTTCTCAATTATTCTAAATCCATTCTAACAGAGATGTATTCTCTAGTCTAGTCATTGAGGAAGTGGAGGCATTACTTGCTTCCAAAAGAGTTCATAGTCTATTCACACAATCAAGAAATAAGTTTCTTGAACTCTTAAGATAAACTCAGTCACAAGCATATGAAGTGGGTTGAGTACCTACAAGCCTACACCTTCAACATCAAGCACAAGAAGGGGTTGTAGAATAAGGTAAAATATGCCTTAAGTAGAACATCCTTGACCATTCAAGAGATTCAACTGCAAAGTATGGGGATAGACAACTTCAAATACCTATATGGTGAAGATGAGGACTTTGCAAACATTTACATGGTATGTCGAGAGTATAAAAATCACTTTCATAGTCAATTATCTGAGTATACTTTGCAGAGTGGTCTATTGTTCAAAGGGAGTCAATTGTGTGTCCCTAGGGGGTCTATTAAGGAGAATCTAATCCAGGAGAAACATAATGGTGCACTTAGTGGCCATTTTTGTGTTAACAAAACTCAAGAATTAGTTCAAAGATTCTACTTTTGGCCCAAGTTAAATTTAGAAGTTAAAAAACATGTAGAAGGTTGTATTATATGTCAAAAGGCCAATGGTACATCTACTAATGCAAGCCTATATCATCCTTTAACAATTCCAACCAGACCATGGGAATTTCTAAGTATGGATTTTGTAGTGGGATTGCCCAAGACAAAGCAGAGAATGGATAGTATTTATGTTATTGTGGACAGATTTAGAAAGATGGCACACTTTGTACCTTGCAAGACAACAAATGATGCAATTCAGATAGCTTCCCTATTCTTCAAGGAGGTAGTCAGAATACATGGCTTGCCACTGATTATAGTGTCGAACAGAGACACAAATTTTATGAGTCATTTTTGGAAGACTCTCTGGCAGAAGTTGGGAACAAACTTGTCTTTTGGATCTGTATACCATCCTTAATATGATGGCCAAATGGAGGTAGTCAATAGGAGTCTTGGAAACCTCCTAAGGTTTCTAACTAAGGAGTATGGTCAAACTTGGTCCCAAATCATTGGGCAAGCCAAATATGCCTACAATGACAGAGTTAAAAGGACTACTAGTAAGAGTCCTTTTGAAATAGTTTATGGCCTTCATCCAAGAGGAATATATGAGCTCTGAGATTTGAAGGATGGAGCCAAGGGAATTGGCTATGCTGATGAATTTGCACATTCTATGCAAGAATTCCACGAGACAGTGAGGAAGACACTCATTGAAAATATAGAGAAGATTAAGAGTAAAGTGGATGAGAGGAAAAGAGATGTCCAATTCAAAGTTTTGGATATAGTGATGGTTCACCTCAATAAGGAAATATTATAGAAAGGAACACCTCATAAGATATAGATAAGAAGAATTGGCCCATGTGTCATACTAGGAAAATATGGAGAAAATGACTACAAGGTGGAACTTCCAGAGGATATGGGTTTATCTCTGGTGTTTAATGTTGCTAACCTGGCTTTATACAAAGGCCCAATCCCAGATGCAGATTAGAGTTTGACTAAATTCATACAGGAGGTGGAAGAACTCAACTTTCCATCTACACCAACCAAGAAAGTAGAGCACATTCTAGATTCCAGAGTCTACAAGAAGACAAGGATGAAGGAATACCTAGAACACTTAGTGAAGTGGAAAGGAAAAAAAAATGCAGATGAAGTATGGATAAAGGAAACAAAGTTCAAAAAGTTGGGCATTGACCTCAACTTACTCAATCCAAGGGTGGATTGAAGTCTTTTCATTTGGGGAGGATGGTGTAGGAGCACCTAGGCTATCCTCAAAGCCCTATTTAGTTTTGTCTTGTAACTGACTCTAGACAAGTCAGTATGTTTTTTCTTAGACCTTAGAAGGTCTTTTTTTTATGTATGACTAGGTGAATTAGTGGTTAGTGCTAATTTTATTCTAGTTTAGGTTAGTTTTCTTTTAAGTGTTTAGTTCTTAGAATAGGCCTAAATTTGGGAAATGGGGTCTAAATGTGTCCTAGACCTATGTAAGGTGAGAAATATGCTTAAAGGGGCTTAAATGATGCTAGTTCATCAAGGTGTATGGGTTCTAGTCCCTAAAAGATAGTTTGCATCATAAATGCAAAAGATGCTCAAAAGTTGTCATGACAACATTTGCAACAATTTGCAAATGTTACATGCAACTCAACAACTTTGGATTATGTTATGCCTTGCATACCCATCCCTACATTTTGTAGGCAAAATGTTGGATGCCCCTTTTTTTCTTTTGCTCTTTCCTTTGGTTTCTTATTTTTCTTATTTTTTTTCTCTGGGCTTTGCGTCCACGAGGGTTGTATTTCTTTTGCTTTTGTCTTCTTTGGTCTTCAGGACCCAGTTCTGGAGTTTTGTTTGTCCTTTTGAGCTAGTCAGATTCCATACTTTGGGATTCTCTCCCATCATGTTTCTTTTGCGATGAGATGTGGCCGCATGGAATCTAGAGGTTTGCTTGTTCTAGAGTCTGCAGAAAGAATGTAATGCATTTTTACCCTAGGGGTATAAATGAAATTTACCTGTCATTTTCACATTTACCATGATTAAAACACTTAGAGAACTCAGAGTGATTTCAAAGCAATTAAGATGATTAAGGTGATTAAACAATGTTTTTCTCATGTGCTTAGTGGTTGATTGAATAGTGATTTGCAGTGCTGGTTCGCGGTCATTCAAAGGTGAACTTGTTGTAGAGCACCCCCCATTCTCTCCTTTCCTACTTTCCACAATGTTTTTAGGTAGGCCTTCAGCTCTTCTCCCTGGTTTTTGGTTTCATTATTTTTCTTGCTTTCATTTCTGATTGGTTGTGGTTTTGTTTGTCGTTTGTCTCTGGTTCTTCTTTTCTATCGCCTCCCGTTGGTGGGTTGGCTCTGCCAGAGGGTTGTCCACCCTCTGTGTAGCTGAATATTAGGTTTATTTTGTATATTCTATATGATAATGTAGTTTGTGTAAATTTTTGTATATCTCTGTACATTTCCATCTGTCTATGTTTGTGTATATTCTCATTTTTGGCTAGCCCGCAAGCTGTACTTTGGCCCTCGCTTATGCTTTAGCTCTTTTTATATTGCTTGTATATCCTACCCTATCTAGTGGTGAGATTTTCATGCCCCATGCATCAAAAAACCTAAATGTGGATCTTTTCTGAGGGAGATACCACCTAGTTCGGACTTAGCTCCTTACTGGTTTAGCCATGGCAGTTTTCCCTCTCACCTGTCAAGTCATTCTTAATTGTGGGTTAAGTTTCCCATACGTGAGAACTTTAGTCTAACCCAAGTGGAATTCATTTCCTTGTGTATTTAGATATTTGTCAAGATAAATGCCATTACTATTATTACTGCATGGCCACGTGACACCCTACGTTAGCCTAGTATGACTCATTTATGGCCTTGTCTTCTAATGGTTAGTTTTTCGAACTCTAGATCCTCAAGTCACTCTATGGTCATTGTTTTATTTTCATCACATGAAACTAGAATCCCCAGAAGCCTGGATGCTGGTCAAATTTCAAGTTATTTTAATATATATATCTTTTCCTGGTTTGACCAAAACTAACATTCTGTCAGGAACAAATGTGAAGTGGTGGTGAAAATCTCTGAAGTTCGAAATTAAATTTATGTTTTATATATGTACTAACGCTCATATTTCCTTGCAGGTTGTCAGAGTATCAAATTCATCAATCATGTTAGAGGCATCTACATCCTCTCCACCCGGGAGCCTAGAACTTCCCACCACCACTGCAACCAGGGCAGAAGTCTGATCAAAGGCCGAGAAGGCCTTGGAAATGTAACCACCTGAATTTGGTCTGTCGCAACTATAGAACCTATTTGCCCTAAGTGTGATCATACCCTCGATTTATGTCCAAACGACCCTGTTACTGCTTGGCATATTTCTTTTAATCAATTTAATGTCCTAGGTGATTTTTATCACTGATTTATATTAACTA
>MU223706.1:331313-352324 GCA_018584345.1 Thuja plicata | reverse complement strand
ACTCTTTCTAGTTAGAAGGCAATAGATCGATTTTAGCGGGTTTCCTATATTTTTCATGTTTTTCACTAACCCCATGTTGCTAATATAACGATTTATTGAAGTGTTTGTGTTGATCTAACAGGTACCCAAATACACACACACAGGAAAAACTCCCATTGACTATGAAATATCTTAAGGAGGACACTATTCTAGGATCAAAGGTTAATTCCAAAAATAAATGGATCACCGACACAAGTGTCGAGATGTGGGCCAAAATGCATTCCTTAGTGAAGATGATGTACATTCAACACACAGCTAGAGATCCATTGGCTATCAATGTGGCCAACTCTGGGATTCTTAAGGCTTCCTACTTCCCCTGCTCCATGTAATCTTCAGAGCTCATCCTCACTCTAGCAGAGAACTACAACTCTGCCATCCAAGCTATCATCCTGGCTCCCCCAGTTTCAACTGAATACCCATCCCCCATGGTGTTTCTGGACACCATGACATTTTACGTGGGGCTGGGGATCCCCTAATTCGATGATGTAGTGGTCCTCACTTGGTCTTTGGCCTTGGAGTAATTTTAGAAGCTGGAGCTCATGGCCTGACAGTACCTCAACAACAACTAGCTGAAGACACCAAAGAAAGACTCCAAGAAGATGAAACTGGAAATCCCCCAGACCAAATTTAAAGAAAGCATATAGATGAGGATCATCACACTATGCAGAATCTTTGGATAGCCCCATGCTCAAGAATTCTCAGCATGGATGTATTATTTCCTGATCGACATCTCTTCCGGTGAGTAGTACTTTAATTGGGCCACAATCATTGTAAATCATGTGGAATCCCAACTTCTCCATGTCCTTTGGGCCCCCAAGTTATACATCAAATCCTATGTCTTATGGGTACTAGCACAATAACACCCCATCACCAATAGGTTACTTATGACCAGTGTGGTTGGGATTGGCCCAGGTCAGAATGCTCCATGGGATTATTTCCCACAGATTTAATGGGAGGCTATTTTCCTCAGCTTTTGCCAGGTGAACAATGCCTTCATCTACTACAACCTCCTCACACCCACTCAGGATGCCAAATATTAATTCTCTAAGGAGGTGATGGATTTGGTCAGTACTTATGGCCATTACTACATTCAGTTTCAGCAATATACGTGCATTCAGGTGACTGGCTTCTCCAAGAAACCCTACTTATTGCCCAAGCATTATGGGAATAAGATAATTATTTTAGAATTCTATAGACAGATCCTAGAGATGCATGCCATCTTCACGGTAAAGAAGGTCACCAACATCCCATTCCCAATCACTTGTGGGAATTACACCTGTAGCCTAGTGGCAACCAAGGAGGCTGATAACAAGCTGAAAATTCTAGGGCTGTAAGAATTCTACCTGGAGAGGAAGAACTTTGATCCACTGGGTAAGATAGTTTTGGCACTTCCCCAGACCGCCCCTCCGCATGAGCTTCACATTGAATATTTTTGGGAAGATTGTAAAGATGACTTTGAGGTCTGGAACTGACATTTCATCTAGATGACTCAAGGCATGATGAAGCATCTGGAGCTCCAAAATTTCCTAGATAGTTTTTTCAGACACCAGGTCCATAGAGGACCCACAATATAAGGAAAAAGGGATAAATAAAAAGGCCCTCCCTTTGGTAAATTGGGACGCACTGGAAGGGCCCATGATTGAGGACATCACCAATGATGTTATTGAACATAGTCTTGCATATTTTTAGAGGGTGTGCCCAAAGAGCACACGAAAGGCCAACCCACTTGTACAAGGTTCAACTTCTAGGGCTGGAACCTCCTCGCAGGGCGAGGACAAGGGAAAGAGGAGGATGGGGACACTGTCCCAAGTCCCATTCACAATTTCAATAGGGGAACAATTGCAACAAACACTGGCAGCCTCCGAGCAAATGATGGAAAAGTTAATTACCCAGTTGGCCACCTCGACCATTATGACTGGACCTATCTGCCCTCCCACTTCCCCTTCACTAGGAGCATTAATGGTTCGAGCACAAGGTACCAGGTGGAGGAAGAGTGGGCAGCTATGGCAGATGTAGGGACCCATTTGGTAACCAGGAGGAAAAAGAAAAAGATGACTGACCCTGAGCCAAAGGTGGAGCTAGAACTTGGGATGCCCAGCATCCCTAAAATTTAGATTGTCTCATCAGACTCCCAAGAGTCAGAAAATCAAACCGAGGATCCCCTGGAGACCTCCCCTCTACATGGTGAATTTGATGACCTATTTGGGATGGATGAACTGGTCCACTTACATGGGGATCTCAGGAGGACAGTAGAAGAGATAGCTACCCAAGAGGGAGTGGTGACCCCTCTTGAGAAGGAAACCCCAGAGAAAGAAGCTGCTATAGAGAAGGAAGCCCAGGTACAACCAAAAAAGGAGCTAGAATAGGAAAACATCTCCAATGTTCCAGAGATATAGGTTCCAGACACCAACATCATAGAAGAAAGGGAAGTATAGGATGAGCAGTCAACATCTGCTAAGGGAACTAGACCTACACGAACAACCATAACCTCAGCCTCCATGCTTCAGATGTCACCTCTGAAAAAGGCAACATTTGGTGAGGTGCCTCACCCACCTCCAGGAGACATTCCCAAAGAGGAGAATATCCCAAAAGATAGGGCCAAAGGATAACAACAGCAAAATAAGGGGCAGAACCCTGAGAATATAGGTGCAAAATATGACACTACTAAAGACACAAACACTGAAGTAGATGAAACTAATACCACTAAGGTGGATGATGACAGTGGTCTGGAAGATATAGGGAAAGAGTCTAGAGAGAATCATAATATCAAGGGTGCGCAAAAAAACCTCGATGGGGGTTTACAGGATGAAACTTTGGCAGAAAGGCCACCCCTGCCCCCACCATAGTGGCTGGTAAAATGACCCTCCCTCCAGTAAATTGGGATGCACTAGAAGGGCCCATGATTGAGGACATCACCAATGATGTTATTGAACGCAATCATGCATATTTTTAGAGGGTGTGTCCAAAGAGCACATGAAAGGTTGGCCCACTTGTATGAGGTTCAACTTCTGGGGCCAGAACCTCCTTGTAGGGCAAGGATAGAGGAAAGAGGAAGATCGGGACCCCATCCCAAGTCCCATTCATGGTTTTCATAGGGGAACAAATGCAACAAATGTTGGAAGCCTCCTCGATAATGAAGGAAAAGTCAATCACCCAGTTGGCCACCCTAGCCATTATGACTGGAAATATCTGCCCTCCCACTTCCCCTTTGCTAGCAGAATTAATGGCTCAAGCAATAGAGACCGAGGTAGAGGAAGAGCTGGAAGCTATGGTAGATGTAGGGCCCCCTTTGGTAACTAGGAGGAAAAAGAAAAAGATAACTAACCCTCAGCCAAAGGTGGAGCCAAAACTTGGGATTCCCGACATCCATAAAATTTAGATTGTCTCATCAGACTCCCCAAAGCTAGACAATCAACCCGAGGATCCCCTAGAGACCTTCCCTTCGCATGATGAATTGGATGACCTATTTGGGATGGATGAACTAGTCAACTTACAAGGGGATCTCGGGAGGACAGTAGAAGAGATAGCTACCCAAAAGGGAGTGGTGACCCCTCTTGAGAAGGAAATCCTAGAGAAAGAAGTTGCCATGAAGTAGGAAGCCTAGGTAGAACTAGAAAATGAGCTAGAATAGGAAAACATCTCCAATGTTCTAGAGATACAAGTTCTAGAGACCAACACCACAAAATAAAGGCAAGTACAAGATGAGTAGTTGACATCTGTTGAGGGAACCGGACCTATGGGGACAACCATAACCTCAGCCACCATGCTCCAAACACCACCTCTAAAAAAGGAAACATTCAGTGAGGTAGTTTTAGTGACTACATTGTTAAAATTTATCTAGGTGCCTCACCCACCTCGAAGAGATATTCTAACAATGGAGAAGATCCCGACAGACAGGGCCGAAGTAAAACAAAAACAAAATAAGGGGCAGAACCTTGGGAATACAGGTGCAAAATCTGACGCTGCTAAAGACACAGATACCAGATAAAATGATACTAATACCACAAAGGTGGATGATGCTGGTGGTCTAGAAGATATAGGGAAAGATTCTAGAGAGACTCAGAATATTAGGGGCGTGCAACAAAACCTTGGTGAGGGTTTATAGGATCAAACTTTGGCAGCAAGGCCACCCCTGCCCCCACCATAGTGGTTGGTAGATTAAAGGAAAAGGAAGGCCCCAGCACTGGCCAAGGCCAATATCTCCTTGGTAGAGATGATGTTGTAAGCACAAAATCCTCCTAAGGAAAATAAATCCTAGATATTCCATACCATTCAGACTGGGTTGGGCGGAGACACAGTTGCAGTAGTCGCAACACCTCTCCCAAAGGCAGATGAGGAAATGGAAAAGGCCAAAGATTATGCAATTATGGAGATATCTCTAGGAAAGAGAGGAAAGAAGGGTGAATTGGACCTGCTAAAAGAAGCAGCCAAGGAAGTGGAAGCCCACTACAAAAAAGAAGCCTAGAAACTCAAGGAGGAGAAAGAAAAGAACGTAAATCTTGTTGGGATATTGATAGAGCTAGTGCAGCCCATCACTGCCATTACCCTAGAAGCTTCCACATTTAGAGAACCACTCCCATAGGGTGATGTAGATGTTCTAAGGAGCATGAAGAAAAAGGTGTAGGCAGTCGATGCATGGGTAGCTGAACAATTTGGAAACGTCTGACATTTCCTTGTGGTTACACTCGCCGACCTATACGCAATCAAGAATGTGTTGCATCAGGCTAAAACTTTAATTTCTATCTAGGAAGGGGAGATCAAGAAATATTATGCTTGGATAGGTGAGCTAGGAGAGCTCATGATTCTTGGTGAAGAAATCGTCATCAAGGCTAGAATTTTGGGAATAGATTCCTTTGGCTTCGTCTAAACCCAACACTCCAGACTTAACCTCACATTGGAGGTAACTAAACAACTGGTAGGTGCCCTCCAAGACAAAGTTCTGGAGATTGATTATTCTTTAAATTTGTGCAAAGAATTCATTACAAGGGTTTCAAGTGTTGATCCCTTTAGTACCGAGACATGTACTACGAAGGAGTATGTTGTAGGAAAATTTGACTTGCTGATGGAGGCTCGATACCAGTCCCTGGAGGGAAAAAATGGAGCATTAATGTAACATATATCTTGGATGGTGCTCTGGGGTCATGATGCTACAAAGATGACTACAGAATTCAAGGCAAAAACTCTGAATTTGGGCGAACAAGTGGAGGTGGCCAAATACCGTCAGGTCAGCCTCAAGGATATCGATGAAGATGGAATCACCCAGCTCCTAGATACGTTCAAAAATACTTAGGAACAATGAGGCTCTCTGTATTCTAGAGATTTCAACCAATACGTGCATCATGAAAATTATTTCATTCTTTGAGCACAAGCTCCCAGATCCTGAAGTCTCAAATGCAAAACTTTTGTATTCTTTCAGTGACCCGTGTCCAGGTTCTCCAAAGCCAACTGGTCACTATCAGGCAGTTAATAAGGGTTTCAAAGAGTGGGTAACCCCAGCAAGGCACATCGGCTCACTAGATGGTCTTCCCAAGGCACTGCTCCAGCATTAAACACCTGGTGCATCAGAGATAGTGAGCCATTTTCTCATTGATGAGGCATGTAGCCTCGATCCTTGGGGGATCAAATTTCTTCTATTCTCCCTTTGACTCTCTTCTCAAGGCTGATTCTTCCATACCTCCTTTCTTGTCTCATTCTTCTGACATGTTAGACCTTTGTTCTTCTTGAGGTTGTTGTAGTGTGGTGCAGGTAGTACCAACCACCAAAAATTGTATTTTATTGATTGAGTGTAAAGATAAGTTAGGTTAGTTTTATGGAAAAATTGTGTATAAATAACAAGTCTGACCTCATTCCAAGGGTCAGAAAAATTAATGATTTTACAATCCATAGCTATAGCACTTTTAGCATTTTCATTTCTATAGTTGTAGAGCTCAATGCTCCTTAGTTCTTAGAAGCTCCTGGTAGATAGATGCTCCCTTGGAGCCATTATTGTACACAACAGTGCTCGCTAGAAAACCTATTAATGAAGAAGGAATAGTTTTGGCAATGAATTTGTTACTTTCTGATTTCTAGTTAACATTCTTTTGTGTTGTATGTTTCTTATGTCCCTTGCTCTAATATTTTGAAGTAGATTAATGACCTGCTTTTCCCCTCGCTATTGAATATGTATGAACTGATGGTTCTGTGCGCATTCAGTATTTTAGTGTAGCATGTTAGAGCATGGTTGATGTTTTAAATATATTTGCATAACTATAGATAGATGGAAGACTTCTAACCCTGACTTATCTTTTGAATTTTATTTGATTAACTAATGAGTGCTTGCAGGAAACCCTACTTACCTAAATCCCCAGAGAAGATGAACCAAGATAACTAGCTATCCCCCTGAAAGAAATAGTCACACTCCCAACTGAGCCCCCACATTATCATTACCTAACTCTTACATGCTTGAAGGCCTAGAGAATTTATTCCCTAGACAACCTTTACAAGCAAAGTTGGTCGGTACTCCAATACCTAGTGACAACTTACATCTGTTGGCAAACCTAGTCATAGAGTCCCATCAACTGATTCCCCTCATTATAGGAGTGGGAAATCAATGATAGTGGCCTAAAATGGTGGAGGAATAATTGTATGATACTCTATGGCTAATTTTACCAAAGTAGTTCTGATTGTAAGCAAGTTTTTGAAAGCAATAGAGCAAGTGTTCTGAGATACAGAGTATAGTCGACTCATTTTGAATGTTATTTTTGTTTTAATGGATTGAATCAATTGATCTATTAGTGGATTCATCTATTAGGAACATATTCAAGACTTTTTCATTCAGGGAGAAAGTAGTGTAGTGTTAATTTGTTAGCTGTAGGAAATTGATTAAGTTTTAGAAAGTCTGGTTGTCTAGTTCAGTGCAATTTTGGTTTTATGGCTCCCCCAAGAAATCCAACCATGGGAAACTCAAAAGGTTGGATGAATGAGTTAGGGGAGCCTATTTATAGTGAAAATATGTAGCAGGAGGTCATAGGAGTTGATTTTCTATTGTTATAGCCATGCCCTAAGCGAGCTAGGACTATCTGGTTAGGTGTATGATAGGGGAAAAGAAGAATACAGAGACAAGGGTGTGTATGAAAGCTAGGAACCAAGTGTGTTATTAGAGTATTTAGGGTCTTATAGATCCATAGTAATGAGTTCAAATCTCATCCAATCTATTTGGATAGATTTTTCCATCAAAGTTATTGAACTTCTTGTGAAGAGACCAAATAGGCCTAATAGCCCTACAATTTAGGACAGAGGTGTACAGAAGGATTGGGAACCCTAGACCTTGAAAGTATTTTAGGTCTTAAAAAAGGGTATCTGGATCCTAGATTATTTTTAGGGGTTGTTTGGAAGATTTAGAAGTAAATCCATAAAAACCCTCTAGATAGGGCTAATTTGTCCATTAGGCTTAATATGATCATTTTGAGAGATGCTTTGGAACTCGACCAATTGGGATTAAAGACCTATGAAAATGGGAATGTATGGATGTAGAATGAGCATAAAAGTATTGGAAAAGACCCTTCTAGCATTTGTGGATTTGGCATGAAGGGTTTGGGTTTGGAATCTTTCAAGGCAAGTGTGAAGCATTGAGACAAAATTAATGGTAGTTGTCCTTCAAGGTGAAACACAAGAAGAGTGATTCTTAGAGAAGAGTTGGGAATAGTCTTAGGCTTATTTTCTTGAGGTTATTGAGATCCTATAAGAATAATTAGGATCCTAAGTGGACTAGGGAAAGACAAGTCCTTTCTAGAGAATTGTGTGAGCACACCTTGGGGTTACTTCTATCAGCAACACATGTCCCAAGTGGGTCTGGCTCAGTGAAAAGGTAATTAAGGTAAAAGGCTATCAAGTTAGATTTGATCCAACGATTGGCTTAAAGAATTAATTCCAAGATGAATTAAATCTACCCTTTAATCCATTAAGCCCATGTGACACATGGCGCATGGCAGGCCTAGAACAGTGGTGAGGAATAAGTTAAAAGGTAAGCACTTAAAGTTAATCCGAGGGTCTACTTAATGACTTAAAGAAAATATGAAGTTGATCTAGTATTTAAGCCATTAGGCTATGTGGCCATGTGTCCAAGGTGGGTCGTATTCTTCACAAAGGGTAAAGTAAAGTTCAATTAAGTTGAATAAGATCTGACGGTCATCTTAAAGGCTTAAAGTAGAGATGTAGTCGATCTAATGTTCAAGCCATTAAGCCATTGTGATGTGTGTCCTATCTAAGTCTATGGGACCTATAGTTTGAAGCCAAGGGCGATATTATAGTGTAGTATATTTACTTTTGATCAGATGGTTGGCTTAATGGCTCGAAGACAAAGATGATGGTTTATAGTTTTTAAGCCATTACGCCTACATGCCATTTGTCAAAGATTAGATCTGAAAGCCTGGGTGACTTAAATAGGACCTACGGTTGTGTTTTAAAGATAGAGAAAGTTCAAATGTGGGTCATTGATGCTGATTTACACACTACTTGTGACCATTATAATTGACTTTCAAAAATTCAAATACATTCTGTAGGGTTTTCAAAGTGGTGGATTATGTCTTATGCTACAGAACAGTAAAAAAGTGAATTTGATCTTCTGGGCCAAATTTTTACAGTTGTTGGATGTATTATGGAAGAGGAATTGGCATGTCTGAATGCATTTAAGAGGAGATTATCTTCTTAGGTTTTTTTTTAACTTGTAAACAATATTTAAACCCTTGGGCTTATCTTTTTTTGTTCTTCACTCTAAAGGGGGACCTATTTGAGAGTTTTATAATACAGAATGGATCATATTTTTAAGAACATGAGCTTTCCTAGAAAAGATAAGTGCCTTCCTTAAAATTTGAAGGGTTAAAGTTCTTGAGATAATTAATGTAGACAAGACATTCCATCTGTTATTCTTTTTGTAGGGCATGGCTCTGTAGCTTCCCAAGATAGATGGCGGCTGAATTAGATTTTCTTCCCAGTGTGGAATGTTTTACAAGAATGGAGGACAAAGCTGCTTGATAGTTGAAATGATTTAATTTTCTATTTCATGTAATATTTTAATATTTTTAACCCTAACCCTAATTAGATATGATGCTTGTTGCAGTATTTGTTTCTATAAAAGGATTTCAAGGATCATTTTGTAAGTATGGGAATTTTATGCCACAAAAGCTAGTAATAGTTCTGCATATTTCTCTCAAGTCTATCAGTAGTCTCTTTGGATCTGATTTCATATGTACTTGATTCTTTAATATCAATATATGCCTTTACTTTCTTGTGATTTTCATAATTTGAATGAATATTTATCTATGTTTCCAATTTTTATACACATTTAGATTGGTTGTTAAGGACATTCTAGTTCATCACTTTGTAACACAGAGTGTCTAACTATTTTAAGGTATCTTTCAAGGAGAGAATTTAATTCTTAAGATATTTTTAGTGAGTAGGAGATTGGAACAGTTTTGATAAGTATTTCTACTTCTAAGAAGTGTGAATAGATTATGTAAGGCATAGTCTAATTCAATAAAGGATTTACATTTGTTGTGTATTTGATATTGAATTTCTTTACATAGTGAATGAATTCATGCCTATTGAATAAGGTACTAGTCTTATGTGTTAAGTTATGTGGTTTCCATCAAATCTATACACAAACTGTTATCATTTTCATTTTTATGTTCTATTTATCCTACCTATTGAAAACTATTACATCTTTAGGGAATTAAATAGGTTATCCTTTCCTGAGTTTGGGACTCAAAAAGAAGAAGGATAATAATGTAGATTTGATGTTTTGGTGTGTTTTAGGGTTTTCTTAGATGTTTCTATGTTGTTTGGAACAAGGTCAAAAGGGTTGGATGCAATGATAGTTAACTTCATGTTTGTAAGAGCCTTAGTGCTCATTAAGTGTTTTAGGGTCATTTTTGCTTAAATAGTGAAAATTTTCTATTTTAGTGTAATGTGGGTTTGAGGTGTGTTTTAGGGCCCTAGATATCCTATCTAGGGTCATGGAAGTAAAACTCAGCCATCGAATTTACAAACAAAGTCAAAATGCTGAAAGGGAAAAAAGTTGCTCGAGCAACTTTTGCAAGAAATTGAAAAATGTAGTTAGATCAGTTGTAACTACCCCATGCTTGGTATATGAGCATGGATTCAATTTTGTATTGCAAAAATTATTCTGGAGACTTCTGTACGGATCTCTGTCACTATTTTCTTGTAATCTGCATTCTCTCCTTGCTACTGTACGGCTGTGTATGGATTAGCATAGGTGATCGGACCCCATGGGGTTGTAGTGGTTTCAATTAGCTTCCATATGTAGTAGATAATTTTCTTCTAAGTGTTTTTAGTGTAAATTTATTGAATTTTGAAGGTCACTGGTCTACAAGTGACTTCACAGTGCTATTTAGTTAGAAATGGATCTAACCTAAGAACCCATAGTGGATTTCACTGAAACCATGGGGGAAATAGGGTTAGAGTCTGTAGATAGGATTTTTTCTTTCATTATTTTAGTTTCAATGGATTTCCTAGACCAATTCGAAATCCCTATGGATGATTGGTGAATCTAGGTGAGCTAGGACAGGGTGATGAAGAAGTGGTTCAAGCACCCATGATCTTTTGAAAAAGACTTAGTGGCATTTTCAAATTCCCTAGATAGTCTCCTAAAAGGATTCAAAGGTGGAAGGAAGTGAATCAAATGTTGGAGATCATTTTGACAACTTTTTATGCTGGCTGGTCTAGAGGGCTAATTAATAGGCTAAAAACTAGGGCCTGCAAGAAATTAGGGTTGTGGGTGCATCCAGAGGTCAGGAATTTGGATTCTGATAGTGTTTTTTGATACCTTGAATATTTTCAAGGTCTTTTTTGGGTTCATTTGGAGGATTTTGGAGAACTAAGACAAAAAAAGTGAATTTAGACTTACTAGGATTTGGGCAATTAGGCTTCCTAGTGAAATTGTGACCAATTGGATTGGTAATGGGTCCTAAAGTATTGGGAAGAGTTTAAAATGATCAAGGATGGGTCAAGAAGATTGATAAGAGTCTTGGTGGATGTATGGAAAGATCCTAAGTAGGGGTTAGTAATTCTAGGATTGAATCTAGTGAAGAAGACTAGGCATTTGGGGAACTAGTTGGACTAGTTGAGCCTAGAAACTTTGGAAGCTTCCAAAGATCAACTATACCTTGGAGAAGAAGTTGATTGAGAGGTTCTTGAGGATCATAATTGGGAAGGAAACAAAAATGAAGTAACCATTGGATGGTTAGGAGAGAGAAAGAAGCCAATTGAGTGGAGAAAACTCTAGAGTCCTAAACCCTCTGCATCAGAGTGGTATCAGAGCCAAATTTCCTTGAAGTTTATGTATGTATGAAGTGGAAGAGGGTCAAGATGTTGAAAAAATGCCTCCTAAGGAAATGAGTAGGTTTTCCATTGTGGAATTGGTTTAGGGCCTCTTGGAGAAGGCTAGTGTATCTGAGAAAAAGGGAAAAAATAAGATCACCAAATGGGGAGATGAGAGTGATGGAGATGATAAAAGTCAGACAGAATAGTCATCTAACAAAGGTAAAGAAACTGAGATGGACAAAGAACAAAAGGTATTATTAAATTCCTTTCAGTCCCATAACAAGGATAGCATGGAACACATACCATATTACTATGGCATCCTAAATGGAGAAGATTTGTTGGATTGGCTTGAATCCATTGACAACAAATTTGATTACAAAGAAGTCTCAGAGGAGAAGAGGGTAAGCTATGATAAGGAAAGACTCAAAGGATCTGCATTGGTGTGGTGGAACATGATGTAGGATGATAGGGTAACTAGTGGAAAGAAAAAGATTATTTCTTGGGAGAGGATGAAAATTAGATTGAGGGCACAATTCTTGCCTACTGATTATGAGATACAGATGTATCAAAAGCTGCATAACTTAAGAAAAAAGGAGATGATAGTGAGTTCTTACACCGAGGAGTTTCTCAAGTTGATCCTAAGGGATAGAAGATAAGAAGAAGAAATGGAGAAGGTGGAAAGGTATCTCAATGGGTTGAGACAAGGGATACAAGATGACATTAGCATGATGGCTCCTGACAGTATGCACAAATGTTTCCAACTGGCCTTGAGAGTAGACGATAAGGCTAGAAGGAGCAATGAATTCCATCAAAGAGGAAGAGGTGGTAACAATAATAAGGGTTTTTAGAGAGGAAGGAGTAACTTTGGTAGAGGACAGAGCCCTAATAGACAAGAAGATAATCAGTCTATGGATAACAATGGGGGCAACTAGTTTACGGGATCCTTTTAGAGAGGAGGATATAAAGGAAGAGGGCCTCATAGAGGAAGGTTTCATTCCCAGGGAAGATCCAATTTAGTCTTTATTGGTAGGTGTTATAACTACAACCAAGTGGGTCACACAATGGGCAGGTGTCCTAAAACTAATTCCTCATCTTCAATGGGGGATAGAATAAATTAGTTGGTACAAGAGGATGACACACAAATTGTCACTTCTCCCATTCCAAGGCATGACCAGTATTGGATGGAGAGAACTTGATGCTAAGAAGAACTTTGTTGAAAGTTCCTAGCACTATAGAGCCATGACAGAGGAAGAATTTGCTTAAGACAACTTGTAGGTCTCATGGAAAGATTTTCAAAGTGATAGTGGACTCTGGAACCACTAAGAATATAGTATCCACAAAGATGGTGGACAAATTGAAAGTGAGAACGATACCTCATACCATACCCTATAAGGTTTCATGGTTGAATAAGGGTCAACAAATAGTGGTAGATGAACAAACTATGGTTGAGTTTGATATTGGAGAGTATAAGGACGAGGTCCTATGTGACATACTACCTATGGATGCATGTCATATGCTTCTAGGATGTCCATGGTAGTATGATGTCAAAG
Source organism: Thuja plicata (assembly GCA_018584345.1). Lineage (NCBI taxonomy): Eukaryota > Viridiplantae > Streptophyta > Pinopsida > Cupressales > Cupressaceae > Thuja > Thuja plicata. Next base: position 339,416 of record MU223706.1, on the reverse strand, counting down.
AAATACATGATGGGGAAAACAATAGTTATGTGATCACCAAACTAGGAAAGAAGTTTCAGATGGATCCTTTACCAAAGCCTAATGAGGAGAAACAAGTGTGATGTTATTGAGTGGGAAGGATTTTCTAAAAGACATGAAGAAGGAGAAAGGAGTCTGTTGTGTAGTAGTGGTAAAACCAAAGGAGGAGACTAAGGAGAAAGTAAATTTGCCACTGAAGATACAAGAATTGTTAGAAAGATACCATGACAAAGTAGATAATGTTTTTCCAAGTGAATTACCACCTATGAGGGATGTGAGTCATCAAATTGACCTCATTCCTGGAGAAAATTTTCCAAACAAAGTAGCATATAAGATCACACCAAGTCAAAATGTAGAGATAGCCAAACAGATTAAAGATTTGGTTGATAAGGGGTTGATAAGGAAGATTTTAAGCCCATGTGTTGTACCTATAGTACTTGCACCTAAGAATGATGGAAAATGGAGGATGTGTATAGACTCCAAGTCTATAAACAAGATCATAATTAGGTATAGATTTCCAATGCCCCAAATAGGAGATTTGATGGAAAATTTGGGAGGATCTTGTTACCTTTATAAGGTGGATTTGAAGTCAGTATACCATCAAATAAGAGGGAGGCCTGGTGATGAGTGGAAGACAGCCTTCAGGACCAATGAAGGGCAGTATGAGTGGCTAGTAATGCCCTTTGGCCTAATTAATGCACCTAGCACATTCATGAGGCTCATGAATGAAGTGCTAGAAGAGTTCATTGGTAAGTTTGTAATAGTTTACCTTGATGATATTTTGATCTTTAGCAGGTCCAAAGAGGAGCACATGAAGCATTTGGAGATGGTCTTGAGGAAGCTACATCAAGAGAAGTTGACGATAAATCAAGAAAAGTGTGAGTTTCTAAAAACTGAACTAGTTTACCTTGGTTTTGTGGTTGCTAATGGATGCATGAAGATGGATCTCGAAAATGTTAAGTCAATATTGGAGTGGCCTACACCTAGGTCAATAGGGGATGTTAGGAGTTTCCATGGGTTGGCCTCCTACTATAGGAAATTTGTAAGAAATGTTAGTCATGTATGTGTCCCTATCCTCAATACCATAAAGGGTGGAATCAAATGTCAGTTTAAGTGGACTGTAGCAGCAGACCAAGGGTTTGAAATGTTGGAAAAGAGAATTGTAGAGCTACCTACTCTTAGGTTTTCCAACTTCAATCAACTCTTTATGGTGGAGTGTGATGCTATCAAGTTGGATATTGGAGTAGTGCTAAGCCAAGAAGGACATCCTATGGCTTTCTTTTTAGAGAAGTTGAATGAGGCTAAACAAAAGTACTCCACCTATGATTTGGAGTTATATGCTATGGCACAAGCCCTTAAAAAGTGGAGACACTACCTATTACTAGATGTTTCTATGTGGTTTGGAACAAGGTCAAAAGGGTTGGATGCAATGATAGTTAACTTCATGTTTGTAAGAGCCTTAGTGCTCATTAAGTGTTTTAGGGTCATTTTCGCTTAAATGGTGAAAATTTTCTATTTTATTGTAATGTGGGTTTGAGGTGTATTTTAGGACCCTACATATCCTATCTAGGGTTATGGAAGTCAAACTCACCCATCGAGTTAACAAAGAAAGTCAAAATTCTCAAAGGGCAAAAAGTTGCTCGAGCAACGTTTGCAAGAAATTAAAAAATGTAGTTAGATTAGTTGTAACTACCCCATGCTTAGTATATGAGCATGGATTCAATGTTTTGAAGGGGTTAATGAAATTTTGGATTGCAACAGTTGTTTTGGAGACTTCTGTATGGATGTTTGTCACTATTTTCTTGTAATCTACATTCTCTCCTTGCTACTGTATGGCTGTGTACAGATAGACAAAGGTAATTAGACCCCATGGGGGTGTATTGGTTTCAATTAGATTCCATATGCAGTAGATATTTTTCTTCTAAATGTTTTTAGTGTAAAGTTATGGAATTTTGAATGTCACTAGTCTGCAAGTGACTTCACAGTACTATTTAGTTAGATATGGCTCTAACCTAAGAACCCACCGGTGGATTTGACTGAAACCATTGGGGAAGTAGGGTTAGAGTCTATACATAGGAATTTTTCTTTCATTCTTACAGTAGAAATGGATTTCCTAGACCAAATAGGAAGCCCTATGGATGAATGGTGAATCTAGGTGAGCCAGGATAGGGTGAAGAAAGAAGTGGTTCAAGCACCCATGATCTTTTTAAAAAGACTTAGTGGCATTTCCAAGTTACCTAGATAGTCTCCTAAAAGGATTCAAAGGTGGAAGGAGGTTAATTGAATGTTGGAGATCATTTTGACAATTGTTTATGCTGACTGGTCCAGAGGCCTAATTAATAGGCTAAAATAAGGGCCTACAAGAAACTAGGGTTGTGGGTGCATCCAGAGGTCAGGAATTTGGATTCTAATAGTGTTTATTGATACCTTGAATATTTTCAAGGTCTTCTATGGGGTCATTTGGAGGATTTGGGAGCAGTAAGCCAAAAATAGTGAATTTAGACCTACTAGGATTCGGGCAATTAGGCCTCCTAATGAAATTGTGACCAATTGGATTGGTAATAGGTCCTAAAGTATTGGGAAGAGTTCAGAATGGTCTAGGATGGGACAAGAAGATTGATAAGATTCTTGGTGGATGTATGGGAAGATCCTGAGCAGGGGTTATGAATTCTAGGAGTGGATCTAGTGAAGAAGACTAGGCATTTGGGGAACTAGTTGGACTAGCTGAGCCTGGAAACTTTGGAAGCTTCCAAAGATCAACTATACCTTGGAGGAGAATTTGATTAAGAGGGTCCTGAGGATCCTAATTGGGAAGGAAACCAAAATTAAGTATCCATTGGATGGTTAGGAGAGAGAAAGAAGGCAATTGAGTGGAGAAAACTCTAGAGTCCTAAACCCTCTACCTCAAATAAGAATCCTTATTTCACTTGTATTTTCTCTAATAAAATTCATAGTCTGGCTTGTGAAGCTCTACATAAAGCTGATTGTTAGCATTTTTAGGATTTTTTATCAAGTTTTGCAGTAAAAGGTAGGAGAAGATCATTGTGAAAAGTTAATCCACTACATGATTTACTGGGGAGCAGTAAATCAAGTTAAGTACACCCACCTGAGCTTGTGGAGCTCAAAGAAGGAGGATTAATCCTCATCTATTGGAATTTTTTATTGAAATAATCATATGTTGGGAATATAAGAGTCAAGCATTATTGTTATATTGAGATTCTGCAAGAAAAAGATCCAACAAACCCATTCCTATGTTTGTCAGAATTACAACAACCTTGACATTTCATCACAATTATGATGAACATAGGCATATAAATTTAAAAAGATAAGGTTTTATTTTAATTTTATTCTGCAAGTAGGGCACGTAAAATGCAGAATGCATTTTTAGCCAATTTGGGCTTGTCAAGATAGCTTGGAGTAAGCAAAAAGTGACATGCAGCTGCTTGCCGAGGAGTTGAGGAAAACATAAAGGAGTTGATTAGGGGTTTTCTATATATAAATTTTCTATATAAATGATTTTCTTCTTGCTTGTATTCTTTAATGCAAATTTAGTTGCATTGGTGCTTGCAGGAAGCAAACAAGAGGCCACACAAGTACTTCTGCAGATTTGGAAAAGACTCTCCTACCTCTAGACCCTCAACAAAACTTGATTGCCAGTTTGGTATTGGGCATCTAAAAATAATTACAACCTCCTCTATGCATAATATTTTGATTCAAATAGTCTATGTTATTGAAAATCATATATTTTTCCTTTGATAATGACATATGACATGATTAGGGCACAACATATGATGCTGGTGTATTTTATTGAAAAACATATATTTTTTCCTTTGATAATGACATATGACACAATTAGGGTTAATAACAGTTATTTTATTATAAGTTGTGATCTTTCTTTGGTTATTTGGGTATGTGCACCAAGTTGTGACCCCAAAAAGTGGACAGATGTTTTAAAAAAATTGAAATTTCATATAACTCGATCGTGTTATTGAAAATTTGAAATTGTACTAGGCTTGGTAACCAAGCCTAGACAGTAATATTAAAAAAGTCTTTCTCAGAACCCGATCGGGTTCTGATAAACATATTATATTATTGACAGACCACGGTTTATGTCATTTCTAATGCTTAAATTGCAAAGTAGCAGAGTGAAGGAGGCAAAAAAAAAATCAGAACCTGATTGTGCTTTGAAGAAAGCTACATTTCTTCAACAATTTTCACCTTCTCAAGCAATGGCGCCCCATAACAAAGGTATATTTTTTTTTTTGTTGTTTTTCTTTGTTTTTTTTTTGCATTTGTAATCAAATTAGGTTATGATATTGATTTTCTGTTTTCTTTTATTAATTTCATTTCAAATTCATCAAAAAACCCAAGAAGAGGAAAAATAAATGAAATACCATCCCTTGTAAACCCTCCTTAAAATTCTCGTCGTCCACCACCATCACCACCTGTAAACCCTCCTCAAAATTCTACTCATCCACAACCACCACCACCTATAGACCCTACACATGTTCCATTAGATCATGTAAATGCAACACAATAGGACCTTGTGCAATGTATTAACAAAAATAGTGCACAAACCAATATATTAGTCAATAGGTTGAAGGCTTCCATTCTTCAACGTCACTCTACCCTTGCCACTACATTAGAAAAAATGTCCAATAGTGCAAATGAGGTGTCTCAAGAAGTGAAAAAATAGGGCTCATGGAGGGATAGGTGTCGTACATATTATGTTGATGGTTTATCATATGAGGATGTGAAAAGAAAAGACATAGAAAAATGTGACATATGTGCCTTTTTTACCGATCCTAATACTAGCAATTCCCTGGAAGATAATACAAAATGGTTTCCTATACATGGTATTTGACCAACCACCTTGTAATAATAATGAGGTACCTTTATATTTTTTGAGGAAGTTATATTGTGAGTTTCTCCTTGGTGAGAAGCTGAATTACTTTGAATTTTGTGAGTTGAAGGGTAGAGGGTGAGGATCTGCAGAGGATAGACCTGGGGCACATAGGATTACTCGACCACAAGAGAGGAGGCATACTATGAGAAAACCCGTCATTCATGTTCTGGTCCTAGTTGTGGTGAAGGAGTCTATGGATATATAGAATCTTTATGCAGTTGCATCATTAACTAATGTCATAGTCCAACATGACACTCAATTAGTTGGAGGAGAGGATGGATCAGTGTCTGTGCCACCTCCATTCTAATCAGATGTTCCATTAGGATCATTCCATCTTGCACCAGCTCCATTGTCATCAGATGCACCATTATGTTCATCTAATCCCATGACATCTCCATTATCATCATATACAGTTGTAGGGTCAACCCAGCCCATTGAGCATATCTGCATCAGTTGTAATGGTATATGTGATGGGGTAGATAGTCAGGCAAGTGTGGATGGTTCAACATCCCATTCATGTGTACATTGTGGGAGAAGATGTCAGGCATCCACTACTGAGGATATGGCCCTCACAGATGATTTGTTGTCAATGGTGTATGATATAGGGCTAACATGGGTTTGTTTAAATTTATGTTTTCACATGTTTTTTAATTAATTACCTAAATTTAATAAAAGTAAATTAATATTTATGTATAGAAGAATATAAATTGATATGTACATGAATAATATGCATTGTAGGGTGTAGTCGATGGTACGACCACACCACGTAGTGTTTGTTCTAGTAGACATGGACGGGTAGCTCACAAACCTGAGGTAATGTTTTATAAATATTTATAAAATAGAATAGTACGTTGTTTTCAAAATTTTATATCTTAATAATTTGTATGGTAGTAACTTAGTGTGGTCAAAAAATTAGTGTATGTTTTTTGTCTATTGCTTTATGGTCAAAGATTTTTTTCTAATGTAATTCAACTCAATGAATTCATAAAAGGATGGTACTCCATCAAGGAATTAGGTTGAATGCAAAGGCTTCAATAGAGATCCCTAGCTATTGGTAACCTAGACATCATACTTTTGAACAAGTTCACTTCCTTGTCCAGCCATCATGAATCAAACTGATTTGAACTCCCACCCTCCATATTTGGACTCAATTCAACCAATGCTAAACTCATACATAGACTCATACGCCAAACAATCAATTATTGGCTTCTGAATCAACCTTGAACATCATCTAGAGAATCCAACCATCATTCTTTTACTTTTATTTCTTGTTCAAAATCATGAATAGGACAGTGACATACTAGGATAGTCCCCATACACTAGTCTATTTCTTCACCATAGAAAATAACCCGTCTAAACCCTATGTTTGTAAGCACCCCAAATATATTCATCATTTCCCATACCACCTGCTCTCAACCTAAAAAGACTCCAAATCCCCCCATGCTAAGGGTAAACACAATAAACCATACTCACTTCCAGGCTACAACAGTCCTATTACCTGCTGCAAAAGTGGTTCTAAGGTCTTTGACCTCCATGATTACAATTCAGACCATCCTTCTCTAACTGTGACTACAAATTTTTTAAAGAATAGTCTTGTGTGTGAAAGAAGAGAAAATTTGTATATTGTAATAATGGTTCGTAAAATTTGTTTATAAACTTGTGATAATAGAGTTGTGGAGCATAATCATTTTTGGAATTCAAGTGAATCATAACCTTCATTATAAACTATTGCTTATATATTTATTTGGTATTTTATAAGGCTTGTCAGGGGCTCATATTTCTGAGATTGATGATGTCACCATTTCTGCCATTGACTTTGGCTTACAGAGCTATGTGGTATCATATTTTTCACACCTCTTGTTTATAGTTTTAATTGAACCAATGCGGTATCATATTATTTCTCTTATGCTAATTTTTTTTGTTAGCCTACCCCACCAAGCTCAAGGACATTAGGAAAGAGGAAGAAATCACTAGGGACATCAAAATAAAAAAGGTAATTAAGTCCAATTTAGGTATATCTATTGAAATTTATTATGAACATTACAATGTAGTCTATATTGATGAATGCACTTGACTTGTTTATTGTATACATGTAGAATCAATTGGGTTTCACTAAACTAATGAATGCCCCAGACACTGCCGATGTTTAGGAGAGGGAGGAGGTAACATGTTTTCATATTTAGTTTCAATTGCATTCTTGGTTGTTAAAAATATTTTAGAAATCATGTTCCTCTATTAGTATGTCATTTGCTATGAATTTTCATACAAGAATTGTTCATAGATGCCTCAGATGAGGCGAACCCTTCTCCACTTGCTAGGGATACCTTGCTTAGCATAGGAGATCTAGCTATAGTATGCATTTTATTTTTAGTCCATGCATTTTTTATTTTTTAGTATTTCTTGTTTATAACATGTATTTTGTAGTATTTATTTTTTCTATTATAGGACCCTTCACCACTGCCCATCCTTCCTCTACCTCACCATTTTTTGAGGAGTCCCTCTCACCCACAACAGAGCCCATTTTTTTTATCATTCAACCCAAGCATAAGAGATCCAGTTGAGGCTTCGGTATGCATTTGTATTATCTAGTGTATACATTTTTTGCATTATCTAGTATTTCTCAAATATAACCTCTTTTCTATTTTACCATATAAGAAAAGGTCCAAACTGATTCGTCAATGGTTTTGCCTCCCTCTAGCACAAGAGTCCCAACTCATGTTGTGGTATGCATTTTCTTTTTAGTCCATGCATTTAATATTTTTTAGTATTTCTTGTTTATAACATGTATTTTGTATTATTTATTTTTCCTGTTATTAGACCCTTCACCAATGCTCATCCTTCCTCTACCTCACCATTTTTCTAGGAGTCCCTCTCACCCACGGCAGAGCCCATTTCATTTATCATTCAGCCCAGGCATAGGAGAAAGAGATGAGGTAATCAATAATTCAACTGTCAACAAATTACAGGGCAATATTTATTTATTTTGATATTATTTTGAGATAAGATATATGGCTTAGCATTTGAATTGTTCTTGTGCAGAGACTTAGTGACCCAAGTGCTTTTGTGAAGAAGGTCGATTTTGATGATCCACCATATTCATAAATATATCGAGACATTGTATAGATGTAGTTGTGGTCATTGAATGACACAATTTTGCATATATATATATATATATATAT
>MU223706.1:307315-330602 GCA_018584345.1 Thuja plicata | reverse complement strand
TATATATGACAAACCCATAATAGAGTTACAAAAAAGTGACATCAACTATGTCCAGGTCGATATATACAATGTACAACTCTCACACACACAGAGATATATGTATCGACCTGGACATAGTTGATTTCACTTTTTTGTAACTCTATTATGGGTTTTTCATGTACTCCATGTATTGATATGTATGCTATTATTTTTCATTTTGTTATATGTGAAACTTCAAATTTGATCCTTAAATTTGTTGGTTGGATGTTTATGCCTTAAGTGTATTCTTATTTCACATGACTTGCATATATGCATGTGTGTTTGTATAAATTAATGTACTTGTGTGTGTACTTCATGTATATTCATGTATATGATTCATAATTTTAGTTTGATTCAACCTATTCATACTTTAAGTTTGAAGTGTGTGAGAGTAGGTGTCAACAATGTGAGAGGTGATATATGATAAAGTAAATAGAAATAGCACTATTATATTTGACAAAAAGAATCTAATTGAATTACACTAGATCACTTAATCATATGTCAGTTTTGAATCTTATCTTGAGCATAATTTCTAAATCTACAAAAGATGCAGTGTGAAATAAATTATTACAACATATAAAAATCATTTGAAATTGAGTCCATACATGTCAAATGGTTGTTTAAAATCTACCAAAAGAGTTCAACAATATTCATGGAGTTACAACTAGTGTATCCCATATAACAAGAAGAATAAGAAGAAAATTGGTTTGGTATATGACTATGAAGATGCCATCAAAATGAATTAGTAAGGTAATAAATGAGCTTGTATAAGGAATTATTATGATTATGAAGGATCATTCATGTTTATGACCTACGTGAATGACTTAAGTGAATTCATGTCTATGCTTCATAATGTATGTACTACATGTTTTCTCTAGGACATAAGCAATTTTATGATTTAAATGATTTAATGCCTGATGTACTACATTGTATTTATGTGTATCTTTCATGCTCTATATGTATGCACTCCTTGACTTAAGTGAATTTATGTTTTTTTTTGTATGTTTTTGTGACTGAAATACAGAGTATGAGAGTTTGGTTTTTGTTCTTGGATAATGGATGTAGGGATGTTTTATGCAATTTTGAGCCCCTTGAGTAACTCCAAATATATAATGTTCCTTGGGTACACCTGGGAAGTTATAGGGGTATTTGGTGCATGGAACTCAAGAAACAATAGGCATGGATAGGAGTCTTCATGGGTTTATCTTCACATATTTGTAATCATGGTTAGATCCTAGAGATCAACCATTCATTCTGATTAGATTGGTCTCATTGTAAAGTCAATCCATCTAAGGTGTCTTTATAAACCTAAGGTTTATTAGACTCATAACCTATGATAGGATAAGTAGGTTTGACTTTTTTGGTCTAATAAAGGTCCTACTATAGGATCTAAGGGTCTTCTAAGTCCTTTCAATAGGTCAAGATGTCCTAATAGCAACATTTTGCAACATTGTCAAAAGTTGCACAAATATTGTCGAGAAACTTTTTTCATTATTGTTGTTTCAAACCGTTCATCATGGGATCAAACCGTCAGCTCCATCAGCTCCAGTTGGCTGGGTAAATTCTAGGGGGGACAATTTTTTCTCTTGTGAACCATTGAGAATGTTCCAGCGCAAGTTAGACCGAAGTGTTCCCAAGGTGCACTAAGCCAATTTGGGCAACAATATTTGGAGAGCCATATCTCGGACCTCATGAGAGATATCAAAGATCTATGAAGTGCACAAGGACCATATTGGGAAGGCCTAGAAGCACATGCCTCAATCATGGGAGATTCCACTTGAATTTTATTTAGTCACCTGATCTTGGTTGGTGCAAAAATCTGCATTATTGCTCAATTGAAATTTGCTCAATGGTGCATCCTTCAAGCCGTTCATCATGGGACCAAACCATCAGCTCCATCAACTCCACTTGGCTAGGTAAATTCAAGGGGATACCTTATTTTTCTTGCAAACCAAAAATAAAATTATGACACAAGTCAAACCAAAGTGTTTCGAAGGTGCACTAAGCCAAATTGGGCAGCAATTTTTGGAGAGCCATATCTCAGACCTTGTGAGAGATATCAGAGATAAATGAAGTGAAAAAGGACCATGTTGGGAAGGCATACAAGCATGTGACTAATTTCTTGGAGATTCCACTCATATTCCATTTAGCGACCTGATCTCGGTTGGTGTAAAAAGTTGCATTATTGCTCAGTTGAAAGTTTCTCAATGGTGCATCTTTCAAACCGTTCATCATGGGACCAAACCATCAACTCCATCAGCTCCAGTTGGCTAGGTAAATGCTAGGGGAGACCTTATTTCACTTACAAAGCATTAAGAAAATTCTGGCGTAAGTCAGACCAAAGTGTTCCCAAGGTCCACTAAGCCAAATTGGGCAGTGATTTGTGGAGAGCCATATCTCAAACCTCGTGAGTGATATCAGAGATATTTGAAGTGCACAAGGACCATTTCTGGAAGGCCTACAACAACATGGAAAAATTCTAGGAGATTCTATTTGACGACCCGATCTCAGTTGGTGACAAAAGTTACATTGTTGCTCAGTTGAAAGTTGCTTAATTGTGCATCTTTCAAACCGTTTGTCATGGGACCAAACTATTAGCTCCATCAACTCTTTTCTTATGAAGCATCAAGAACATTTTGAGGCAAGTAGGACCAAAGTATTCCCAAGATGCACTAAGCAAAATTGGGCAGCAATTTTTGGAGAGCCATATCTCAAACCTCATGAGAGATATAAGAGATCTGTGAAGTGCACAAGGACCACTTTGGTAAGGTCTACAAGAACTTGGGTCAATTTTGGGAGATTCCACTCGGATTCCATTTTGTGACCCAATCTTGATTGGTGCAAAAAGTTGCATTGTTTCTCAGTTGAAAGTTGCTCAATGGTGTATCTTTCAAACCATTCATTGTGGGACCAAACCGTCAGCTCCATCAGATCTATTTTGCCAACTAAATTCTAGGAGAGACCTTATTTTTCTTGCGAACCATTAAAAATGTTCTTGCGCAAGTCGAACCAAAGTGTTTCCAAGGTGAAAGAAGCCAAATTGGGAAATGATTTTTGGAGAGCCATATCTCAGACATCATGAGATATATCAAAGATATGTGAATTGAAAAAGGATGATGTTGGGAAGGCCTAAAATCACATGGATCAGTTCTAGGAGATTTCAATCAAATTCCATTTGTTGACCCCATCTCGGTTGGTGCAAACATTTGCATTGTTGCTCAGTTGAAAGTTGCTCAATGGTGCATCTTTCAAACCGTTCATCACGGGACCAAACCATCAGCTCCATCAACTCTATTTGGTTGGGTAAATGCAAGGGGAGACTTTATTTTTCTAGAAAACCATCAAGAATGTTTCGGCGCAAGTTAGACCAAAGTGTTCCCAAGGTGCACTAAGCCAAATTAGGCATCAGTTTTTGGAGAGCTATATGCTGGACCTCGTAAGAGATATCAAAGATCTATGAAGTGCATAAGGACCATGTTAGGAAGGCCTACAAGTATGTGGCTTAGTTCTGGGAGAGTCCACATGGATTCCATTTGGTGACCCGATCTTGGTTGGTGCAAAAAGTTGCATTGTTGCTCAGTTGAAAATTGCTCAATAGTGCATCTTTCAAACCGTTCATCGTGCAACCAAACTATCAGCTCCATCAGCTCTATTTGGCCAGGTAAATGCTAGGGTAGACCTTTTTTCACTTGGGAACCATCAAGAAGGTTACGACGCAAGTCAGACTAAAGTGTTCCCAAGGTGCACTAAGCCAAATTGGGCAGTAATAGAATCAAAACAATTCAAATGTCCACAAACCATAACATATAACACCATAATTTTAATTGTAGATTATGCCTATTACTTTGGTTCAAGAGAATATTTTCAAGGTAGTTGGTTTGAGAGAGAGAGAGAGAGAGAGAGAGAGAGAGAGAGAGAGAGAGAGAGAGATAAATANTGGTTTGAGAGAGAGAGAGAGAGAGAGAGAGAGAGAGAGAGAGAGAGAGAGAGAGTTAAATACATAATATGAAAATGAACATACATACATAAATACTACACATGAACCATTATTATAATTTAGAGAAACATGACATATCCATTGCATCAGCCATTATTATAATTGTAATGGATTTTAATTCACTCATATCCTCTTAGTTAAATGGTACACAATAAACTATATAAAATGTGGACCCTTGGTATATACAAATCAACCCATGGCCACTTTTATATACAATTTGATCTTCTTTCAATATACAAAATTTGGTCTCCAAATATGCATCTAGACTACTTCATAGTCATTTATATTTACAAAAAAAGTGAAGTTAGATTGTTTCACAAAATTTATATACAAAATTCTCAAAATAATTCTACCATTTTGTAGAATGATTCTTCATGATAGCCAAAAATAATTGAGTGAACCTTCTGGATCAGCTCTAACCCTTATTGTGTCATGTATTACCTCATGTTCCGATTCACAAAGTTTCCATAAATTCCTCTTACGAGCTCTACCAATATACTTTATCAATTAAATATTTGTTGCAACAAGAAGGTTCAAGTAATACAAAATATGTTTGTGTCTCATACTCCTCAAACAACCACTTGTTGGATTTTTGGATAGGGTACCTGCATTTCATAGAACCATAAATTAATACAATATTCAACATATAAGTTTTAATAGAATGATGGTAAGAGGTCTCAAAGTTGTCAAACAAGAAAACATTATATTTTGATAGTGTACCTTGTAAGTCATGTCCCTATCACAACAATGGATCCTATTGGGTACTCAATACCCTCTCCATCAATGAATGTAGTTGTCAATTTCTTTTTTGCCTCAATAAAACAACACAAAAATTAATCAGTCCCTTCCTCATTGTTCTCATCTGCAACAAATGCATATACATGACTTGCAATTTATAGAGGGATAAGTTAACACCCTAAACACTTAACCACCAAATAAAATGATTTCAAAATGAAGAATAAACTGAGAAATTACCTGGTTCAACTAGGTGAGATATGTGATCAAAATCTATTGATGCTTCAAAATGGCTCAACTATAGTGCTCTAGGAAGTTGATATGTATCAAGCAGTTGCAAAGGTCTATAAGACCATTCATCAACCCACTCTTTTGATTTTCATTCATCCCACACAAAATTCATACAAGACAAGAAAAAACATGTCATTAATCTAGTATAAATACCCAGTGATGTTGCATTTGAACTTCTAAATGAGTGCATGTCACTTGATCCTGTAAGTGTACAATAATCTAGATAGTTTTCAATGTTAGACTCACCTATCAACCAAAAAAATCTATTAATCATATACTTACATTCATTACCTATTCCCATTGTAGATTTGCACCATCATGCAATTGTTTCTACATTTATTAACTCTGCACCACCTTTGTTCTTCAACCACCTTTGTTCTTCAATTCCTCTCTAGCAAGATCTATTTTTACACATGCACCCATACCATCATGCTCACCTTTTACATGCTCCAAATTCAAAAAATGTTGAACGCCATTCGTCACATGCATCCTACTCAACCAATAGAACATCCTTTCATTTTTTAATTGTGAGGTGCAATTGTCTAACCATATTATGTTTTGGCTATACTCAATACCTCTTTCCCTTAAATTCTCATAGAAAAATTTGAAGCAACCTTGCACAAACTCTGATGAATGTGTGTGATCGTCACTGATGTAGAATTGATACTCTCTTAAAACCTTTATATATGCATTTGTGCTATCATGTGCATGCAATAATGCTATATGTACAAATATCGTCACCTGTATAGAATGGAAATACAATGCTTGCACTTCATTCTGAGGTTTAAGTGTATAATTCTCAGAAAAATCAACAATGGAGACGATAGTACAAAGGGGAAAAGTGTCCTTGCATACCTTGAATTTCTCATCCAACCACCTAGCTCTATGTGAATGATGTATGTACTCATAAACTAGTTTCTCTTGAAAAATCTTCATAAAATCAGCTACGCATATATCATTTTTGACTAACTCGCACCTTAACAGTTCTTTTCCTTCTTTTAGACCAAAGTTACTATCTTGTACTTTCCAAAAGAAACTAATGTATTTCTAATCCCATTTGTGCTGTCTAGATGGTGACATATCCGCAAATTTCTCATACCACCACCTACACTACAAGATCCATTCAATTACATCATCTTATAATAAATGCAACCATCATCTTGATTGCATAATACACTTGACATAAAATCTCTTGATGTCATAGGAGGTGCTTGAAGACCACATTCCTACAAAATAGTGTTAGTGGGAAAAGTATAACAAACATGATGATATATATCATAATGCATGGAAAATTTAATATGTACCCTGCAACAACATGTGGTACACACATGATTCATCTTGACGTAAAAGGGTTTTTCCATTTCAAAAAATCTTTGACTAATTTTAATTTGAGGAACTCTTTGGAGGAGTCTTCATAAAATTGTGTTTGCATAATATCCAAAAAGTGTTTTGGATGTGGCATACAATTTGTAGATCCAATTCTCCTCCTAACAACGTCTCTTTGGTTGGGTGAAACTCTTGTGTTGTCATGCCAAAAATTTTCAATTAATGTTCTTAATGCATCAACAACAACCTTGTCCTTGCGTGGGAGTCTACCTGAGAATGACCAAAGAGAATTAATGTTTGGTTCCTAAAATTTGTCTCACCTATGAAAGGCTCTCTATAATGTTTATCTACCTATCCTTAATGCCTTGCTTGTTTTTCTTACTATACGAGATTTTTTCATTTCCTTTCCCATTATAGTTGATGTGAGGACATGTCGAGTAACATTAGCATCTTTACTATGTGATATTGAACCAATGGCTTGGTATGCATCAAATAGATTTATCATAATGGTTCTCTCAGTACTAATTTTAGAAGTTCTCAACCCCACAATTCTCATTATCTCTCTAAATTTTAGATTCTTAATCATTTCAACAACTACTTGACATCTTCCACTTTGATTCAATTTTTCAAAATAGTTATTCCAAATCTTTTAAACAATTATTCTACAATTTCTTTTTGACATTTTATCATGCATTGGCCTCAAAATATTTTCATCAATGTCAATTAGAAACTTTGGTTTTCTACGAATTATTCTAGGAGGTGTTAACACAGCTGCATGCTCTACATTTACATTAGATTAATTAGGTACATTTATCCCAATCTTTTCAATTGGTGTATGTGTTAGTAATAACTGAGAGGGGTGGTGAATTAGTGGCCTCAATTTTAATCCTTAAATCAACATGTTAAACTTATAACCAAAAGTTATATCTCAAGTTATCTTCTGTCCTACAAGATGAATGCCTTGAATAACTTATATCAATTTACTACTTGTTGGATTGCTTTGTTAAACCTTCTTCTGTATGTTCACCGATAAGAAATCATATATTTAACAAAATACAGTAAATATGCAGAGTATACCGATAAATCCAACATTAACTATGTAAGATACAAAATAGTAAAGAAATGAATCATACACACATAACACATGAATTTTAACATGGAAACCATGTTAAGGGAAAATCCACTAGGACTGGTGCCCCAAATTTTCACTCTTCTGAAGTGAGCCCTCTTAGGAGAGAACAAGGTTAAGGGTTACAAGAATACTATTAGGTGTGACCTTGTTAGAGGATTTTATACATAGAGGTTTTCACTTAGTATCGGGCATCTAATGCTATCATCCTTGAATCAGCCTCTTTCTTAGACTATCAATAGACATCAGGCATATCCAATGCTACTTTCACGAATCAACCTTTTTGGCACTCCTTAAGATGTACCTCAATATATAGAAGATTGTTAACTCCTGCTCGGTTAAGAGACTTGATGCTTCAATGGTTAAACTAAAACACTATGACCTATTCATATTGCAACTTAAATTGAAGATTTTTAGATCTATTTAAGTACATTACCTCTCTGACCAATGTATAAATTCAATCCTTATGCTCCACACTTTCTACTTTGTGATGTTGTTCTCACTATTTGTCGGTGTTTGCATAATTCCTTAGCTCTCCCTTCAACTTGTTTGATTAGTGCCGCATGAAGTTGTTCTTCATCAGTTTCTCTTTAGCATCCTCTTTCTATTCACTCCCCTTAATACCTTTTTTTTTAAATTAATTAAGCACGTCTCTTATATAGACCCAATATTCATTGTTTCTTGGTTCTTGATTCTTGGCATGATAAACAATATAGCCAATTTGATTTAAAGCATAACTCCTGATTTGTCTTGCAGATATCTTCTTGCCAACTATACAAATCAACTTTAAATCAATTACTTATCTCCAACTTTATCTAGATGATTAAAATAATAATAAGTATCTGTTAACTCTATCTTTAGCTTCTTACCAGCTAAGCATTTTGTCATTTTTTGAATTCTCTATTCTGTCAGTCAATACTTCAGTTAGTCATCAATGATAACTGACTGTTCCATCGATGTGACTTCAGTTGTTATCAGGATCTTCATCCTTGTCTTTTCTTTCAGGCAACAATGAAATTCTGTATATCGAGTTACTCTGTATTTTTCTCGTCGGGCAATACTGGAACTCTTCTCCTCAATAATACTACGTATTTCTTTGTTAGGAAACACTATGACTTGGTTATTTTTACTCTGACCATCTGGTGCACTCCGTTGGTGTATGCAGTCACTTAGTGAATACTTGACTTGTATGCATTGCTAATTAGCATAGCTTTGATTCATGAGTTCTTTGAAGTCTTTGGTAGTATCTCCATGACCATATAGATTATATCAAGTTGACATCAATGACAATACAATACATTAACTGATTTAATGCCTTGCATGATCATCAACTTAACATCTTCAAACATTTAATGAGTTACATGCCATCAATCTCTCCCTTTGGCATTGATGGAAACATACTATATTATCATACTATACTATTGCTAATACAATATAAAATATGCAGTTTCATTAAGCTTTTCCAATGTAACTATTACAAATGTCTGGTTTCCAGTAAGCTCAAGTAGCTTTGATTTTATTCTTGTAGACTTTCTATCTTTCTTCAATCACTTCACTGGATGGATGTAGAATCTTTCTCTCTGATTTGATGTGTTCTCCTTTTGTGTCAAACTCTCTCCTTTTGATTGTTCTCCTTTCTTTTGATATTTTTATTTTGTCTTGTCAACAACTCTCCCTTTGTATAATATTTCCATACAATCTCTCTCTCTCTAAGGATATAATCTCTCCCTATTGGAGTAATGTGATAATGGATAATCTCTCTCCCTTTCTAGAAGGATGTGATAATATGGATAATCTCACTCCCTTTGAAACCAATGCCAAACAAATATCTCACAAATATCTATCATTAATGTCAAGCAATCTTTTCTCTCCATCCATAATATATTCCTTGAATTTCCCTTATCCATCAGCAATACAATAATATGCTTTGGTGCTTATTGATGATATAAACCTGTTTGTATATAGATGTATCTTTGAATTTCATTTCTTTGCTTGCATCAACATGAATGATATTATGATAATATGTAGGCTAATGCAGCCTTCTAGTCAGTTCACTGACCAGTAGACAAGGGTATGACCCCTAGTCTCTTTCTCAAGTACTCAAATTCATCCTTAGGCAGTGGTTTGGTGAAGATATTAGCCAATTGTTCCTTTGATTGCACATACTCAAGTATCACCTCCTTTTCCTGAACTTGTTCTCTTAAATAATGATACTTGATGGCAATATGCTTTGTTTTAGCATGTATGACTAGATTTTTGGAAATTTTTATTGCACTTGTATTATCACAATAGATAATTACTGGTTCTAAAATTTGCATATGCATACCTTCCAGTAATTGTTTGATCCTTGCAATGTTTGAGCATTTTGCAGCAACAACAACATATTCTTCCTTTGTAGTAGATTGTGAGATGCATCCTTGTTTCTTGTTGATCCATGTGACAACTTTGTGACCCATGAAGAATGCTCCTCCAGTTGTGCTCTTCTGGTCATCAATATTTCCAACTCAATCAGCGTCAGTAAAGACCTGAAGTTCAAATTTTCCTTCTCTTCTATACCATAAGCCATATTCCTTAGTATTCTTTAGATATCTTAGGATTCTTTTCACAAAAATCATATGTGATTCCCTAGGATTAGTAGAAAATATAGCAACTATTCCTACTGCATGTGCAATATATGGTCTAGTATGTACAACATACATGAGTTTTCCAATCATTGATATGTACAAAGTTTGATTTACCTCTGATGACTTGTCCTCCTTTGTCAGTTTGCATCCAGTTGCCATCAGTGTTCCAACTAGTTTGCATTCTTCCATCTTCAATATTTTTAGTACTTCTTTGATGTATTTAGATTGTGTAATGAAAATACCTTCTCCTTGTTGCATGATCTATAGACCAAGAAAGAAATTGATCTCTCCAAACATAGGCATATCAAACTCTTTACTCATCTCATTAGCAAATGATTTACATAGAATATCATTGCCTCCAAATATGATGTCATCAACAAATATTTCAGCAATCAAAGTGTTAGCATCAGTATCTTCCTTTAAACAAAGATTATTGTTTTCACTAGTCCTTCCAAATCCAATACTTATAAGATAGGAATGAAGTATTTCATACCAGGCTCAGTGTGCTTGTTTCAATCCATGTAGGGCTTTGTGAAGTCTACATACCATGTCCCTCTTGTGTGGATCAACAAACCCTTCTGGTTGTTCAATGTATACCTCTTCTTCAAGTATTCCATTTAGGAATGCAAAATTGACATCCATTTGATATACCTTGAATCCTTTATATGAAGCATAAGAAAGTAGTATTATTACTCCTTCTATCCTACCAATGGGTGCAAAGGTCATTTCATAGTCAATTCCTTCTTCTTGTGCATACCCCTTGCATACTAGTCTTGCTTTATTTCTTGTGACTTCTCCATTCTCATTCAGCTTATTCCTGAATATCCATTTTGTACCGATGTCATTCTTGTCATCTGGTCTTGGTAAAAGTGTCAATGTCTTATTTTTCTCTATCTGTTCAATCTCCTCATTCATAGAACTAATCCATTCATCATTATCTAGTGCAGCATTGACAGATTTGGGCTCATAATCACAAATAAGACATCTTGTATTTAGAAACTTACTTCTAGTTCTCATACAAGCCTTTTTATCTCCTATGATCTGGTCCTGTGGATGGTTCCTTCTAACATATCTAGCAAGTATAGGTATAGCTCTTTGTCTATTAGCTTGATCATCATTTTGTTCTTCATTCTGTTCTTCATCAATTTGTGCATCATCTTGAGCAATATTCTGATCATCAGTATTTGCAGCCTGATGCTCGGGTGCAATGATCTATTGCTCAGGAGCTCTACATTTTTGGTAGGGTAGAGTATCTGGTTCCTCATTATAAGTGGACTTATTGTATTCCTCTATTTCTTTCATCTTCATTCTTCTCTGCAAATTCATCTATCTTTCCATTTGCACTTTCAACAATTTTGTTAGAGGCTTTGTTTAGACATTTATAAGCCTTGCTCTCTGTAGATTACCCTAGAAAAATTCCTTCATCACTCTTTGATTCATGTTTTCTATTTCTATCATCTTTTAAGATATAACATTGACTACCAAAATTTTTGGAATAACTTACATTGGGTGTGTATCCATACCATAGCTCATAAGGTGTCTTTTTGGTGTTTTTCTTCAATTGTACTTTTTTCAATATGTAAACAACCGTACTGAAAGCTTCCCCTCCAGAAGATTTGGATGATGCCTTTCTATATCACCAGTGTCCTTGCACAATAAACTATGGATCTATTCCTTCGTTTAGGAATTCCATTCTGTTGTGGTGTTCTCGGTGCAGAGACCTGTCTTTTGATTCCATGCTCATTACAAAATTTAGTGAATTCATCTGAAATGAATTCCCCTCCTCTATTCGACCTTAAAATTTTTATCTCCTTACCACTTTTCTTCTCAACCATTGCTTTGTTCCATTTAAACATCTTAAATGCTTCTAATTTATCTTTTAGAAACATGACTGTCATCATTCTAGAGTAATCATCAACAAAAAGAATAAAATATCTATCTCCATAATAACTCTTTGTCTGGATAGGTCCACATAAATCAGTATGGACTAATTCTAGAATTGTATCAGATGTATGAGTTTTGCTTTTAAAACTAGACTTTGTCATTTTACCTTTTTGACAATTTTTACACATGATGTTGTCAGGCTTGGTCATCGTTGATAAGCCTTTGACATTTCTCTTATTGCTAATCTTTATCATGTAGTCAAAATTCACATGACACAATCTTTTGTGCCATAGCCATATGTCTTCATTTGTAGCAATCAAACAAGTGGAGTTAGTATCATTCAGATAGAATAAGTTAGCTTTTGTCTCCTCACCAGTACCAATCAGATTTCCAAATTTATTGAAGATCTTTGCCTTCTTATTTTTAAATGCTACTTTGTGACCTAAATTATTTAACTGAGAAACACTCAATAGATTATAACTCAATCCATTTACCCAATAAGAATTTTCACATTTATCTAGTTATTCAACATTATTGTTCCTCTCCCTTTAATTGGACAAGGAGTGTCATTACCCATTCTTACTAAACCACCTTTATAGTATTCAAAAGTCTCAAACTTTTTCTTATCACCGGTCATATGGTGAGTGCAGCCACTATCTATGATCCAAACATCATTTTTGCTAATTTTAGATATGAGAGTTGTTTCTACATACCTTTCTTCATCATCATCTGAATCATCCTTTACAGCCACAAACACCATCTCGATGTCTTCATCAGATTCGGTGTTAGTTTCATCTTCCTTGCATTTTTCTAGGTGACTGTATTTCTTTCATTTGTCCTTATAGTCTCAGGTATCTCTTCTTTCTGATTTTCGGTAGCTTCTGTAATCACCTATGTTAGACTTCTTTTCAAATGATCTATCATTACTTCTATCATCTTTTCTTCTGTTAGTACATCTTGTAGCAAAGTGTCCAATCTCTTTGCAATTAAAAAAAACAAGTGGTAATTTACCTTTGTATTTATATTTTCCTCTCTGCATTCTTCTGGCCATAAGTGCTTCAATTTCATCAAGGTCATCTTCTTCACTTTCACTGTCACTGTCTTTTCTTATAGTATTTTTATGACTTGATTTACTTATTCTCATAGAATATTTGAATGTAGACTCTATATTTGGTAAGACACTATTATCAAAGTTATTCATCTCAAATGAAACCAGTCTTCCAATCAAACTATCTAGAGTAACATTGCTATTTTCTACTACTCTCATTTCTTGAATAGAAGATACTCTAATAGAATAAGTAGGTAGTAAATTTCTTAGAATTTTACTTACCACTACATCTTCTTCTAGTACACCTCCAACTCCTCAGATAGAATTGACTACCTCTTTGATTCTTGTGTTGTACTAAGTGATATTTTCACCTTCTTTCATTTTGAGGTCATCAAAATTTCCTCTAAGGCTTTCTGCCATGGCTCTCAAAATATTTTTGTCACCACTATGTACAAGCTTCAATTTCTCCCACATCTTCTTTACAGCTTTGCATTGTTTGACATCTTCAAATTTAGCATTGGAGAGTGAGGAAGAAAGCTCTATCATCATGTTGTTGTGTTCATGCTTCACTCTCATTTGTTCAACTGTTGGTGCTCCTATGGGAAACACATATTTAGTTTCTAGGAATTGAGTAACATCATTACCAATACCTCATAAGTGGAGTCTTATCCTGCTTTGCCATGAAGCAAAATTGTCTTTATTCAACTTGGGCACATCTCGTATGTTCATCTTGTGATCTTTAGCTTAGGTCTTGAAACCTTCCTTCTAAGCACACAAGCTCTGATACCAATTGTTAGTAATAACTGAGAGGGGGGATGAATCAGTAGCATCAAATTTAATCCTTATATCAGCCCTTTAAACTTATAACCACAAATTATATCTCAAGTTATCTTATGTCCTACAAGATGAATGCCTTGAATAACTTATATCAATTTACTACTTTTCGGATTGCTCTGTTAAACCTTCTTTTGTATGTTCACAGATAAGCAATCATCTATTTACCTAAATATAGTAAATATGTAGAGTATACCGATAAATCCAAAATTAACTATGTAAGATACAAAACATTAAAGAAATGAATCATACACACATAACACATAGATTTTAACATGGAAACCCTGTTAAGGGAAAAACCACTGGGACCGGTACCCCAAGTTTTCACTCTTATGAAGTGAGCCTTGTTAGGATCCAACCCTATTAAAGGTTACAAACACACTATTAGGTGTGACCTTTTTAGAGTATTTTATACATATTTCACTTAGTATCAGGCATCTAATGCTACCATCCTTGAATCAACCTATTTCTTATACTGTCAATAGGCATCGGGCATATCCAATGCTACTTTCATGAATCAACCTTTTTGGAACTCCTTGAGATGTACCTCAATATACAGAAGACTGTTAAGTCCTTCTTCGTTAAGAGACTTGATGCTTCAATGGTTAAATTGAAACACTATGACCTGTTCATATTGCAACTTAAATTGCAGATTTTCAGATCTATTTAAGTACATTACCTCTCTGACCAATGTATCAATTCAATCCTTGTGCTCCACACTTTCTGCTCTGTGATGTTGTGCTCATTGTTCATCAGTGTCTACATAATTCCTTAGCTCTCCCTTCATCTTGTTTGATCAGTACTACATGAAGTTATTCTTTATCAGTTTCTCTTTAGCATCCTCTTTCTAATTCACTCCCCTTAATCCTTTTTTTTTTAAAATGAATTAAGCTTGTCTCTTATATAGACCCAATATTCATTGTTTCTTGGTTCTTGATTCTTGGAATGATAAACAATCTAGTCAATTTGATTTAAAGCATAACTCTTGATTTGTCTCGCAGATATCTTCTTGCCAACTGTACAAATCAACTTTAAATCAATTACTTATCTCCAACTTTATCTGACTGATTAAAACAATGATAAGTATCTGTTAACTCTATCTTTAGCTTCTTACCAGCTAAGCATTTTGTCATTTTCTAAATTTTTTGTTCTGTCGGTCAATACTTCAGTTAGTCATCGGTGATAACTAACTGTTCTATTGGTGTGACTTCAGTTGTCATCGGGATCTCCATCCTTGTCTTTTTCATTGGGTAACACTGAAATTTTGTCCATCAGGTTACTCTGTGTTTTTCTCTTTGGGAAACACTATAACTCTACTCATCGGTAAATCTGCGTATTTCTTTGTTGGGCAACACTATGACTTGGTTCTTTTTACTCTGACCATCGGGTGCACTCATTTGGTGTATGCAGTCACTTAGTGAATACTTGACTTGTATGCATTCTAATTAGCATAGCCTTGATTCATGAGTTCTTTGAAGTCTTTGGCAGTATCTCCATGACCATAAATATTATATCAAGTTGACATCAATAACAATACAATACATTAACTAATTTAATGCCTTGCATGATCATCAACTTAACATCTTCAAACATTTAATCAGTTACATGTCATTAGTATGTTGAACATTTTCATTTTCATTAAGTGCATTTTATTCATTAATGTCATCGAATTAAAATGGTTCATTATATGTGTTAGGTTCATTTATCCCCATCATTTCAATTGGTGTATGTTTTACATTTTCATTTTCATTATGAGCATTTTGTTCATTAATGACATCGAATTGAAATGGTGCATTAGATTAATTAGGTGCATTTTTCACATTAACATTAACATTTTCATTTTCATCACTTACATTGCATGCATTTGATGATGTACCTTGTCATATTCTACTCATGCGCTCCCTTTGTCTTTCCTTTTTTGTCTCTTGTTGTTCAATTGTTAGTCTTTTGTTCTTTACCATTCTTCATATTGAATGGACCCTATGAAAAATATCATGAACATAGAATAACATGTGAAAATCAAATCCAAAAAATAAGAACAAATCAATCATTTTCTTTAAATGAGAACCTCCAATGGTAAAATAACATCATAAACACCAATAAACAACAAAATTCAATCATTGCAACCAAAAAAATGCAAAAAAAAGTGCAAAATTGTCTATTAGTGGCGCAAAACAATAGAAAAAAAGCAGTGGGACCTCGGGGAAACATGCAAAGACTATTTTAGAGAGAGAGAGAGAGAGAGAGAGAGAGAGAGAGAGAGAGAGAGAGAGAGAGAGAGAGAGAGAGGTGCNTTTTAGAGAGAGAGAGAGAGAGAGAGAGAGAGAGAGAGAGAGAGAGAGAGAGAGAGAGAGAGAGAGTTGTGCATTTTAATCTGTAAAACCTGATTGACTTATGTAGAGCTCAAAAGTTACTTTTTTCTTTTTAGAACCCAATTGGGTTACTTGAAATTTAGAAAACTGATAAGGTTATGGCATGGGAAGAGGCTTGGAAAATGACCCAAAGTCTTGGAGGCTCATTTTCCCTCCATTTTTTCTCTTTTAGACATTTTTTCATCTTGTAAGATGAATTCTCAACTTTAGCTTCATCAGGTTTAAAATTTGTCACGAGGGTAGCTCTATAATTTTCACCATAATCTCACATGTCTTCTTAGATTTATATCCATATAAAGTTTTCTATTTTCGGACAACATTAGCATTGTAAACTTTAATTATCTTTACTAGTGTCTTGACAGTCCTCACAGACATATGTCTACCATTTTTTTAATAAATTTTGATATACTTAACCAAATTACAAATAAATTATACATTATTGTTATAAATGTGATTCTATGCACTTTAAAAAAATAAATTTCATTTTCAATTATTTTGATGCAAGTTATGCCCAACGCACGAATAGGTACCAGAATTTTAGGATGCGGTCACTTCAAAAGATCACAGAAAATAAATACTCATCAGAAAATTACAAAAAATACACAACTTCTAGATCTCACTCTTACCTATCATTCTGCAAAATCGATTTGAAAAATACTGAATATAACTATATCTTTTGTACAGTGCACAAAAATAACTATGTCATGTTTTTCTAAAAAAATTAGGAACATGTTTTGGTGCGCGCAAGGTTTGACCCTCTTAATCTTATCAAATTTTTTTTTTAAAGTAGTATTTTAGATACTATATTAAGAGTACTACAATTTTTAATTTTTACACATCTTCTTATTTTGAGTGCATGACCCTCAAACGTTTGTTTGAAGTTCAGGTTTACCTGATTTCAAAAAATAATTGTCCACTTATACTCCCATTTTTGGTTCACAACTTGGTGCACATACCCTTTTGAAAGTTTTCAAGATACAAATCCCTTCTCAAGTTCTCTGTAAGAGACTGTTTCTAGAAATAAAAATTCTTTTGTGTGTATCATTAGAATGGAAATGAATAATCCCACAAAGAAAGGGAATGGCTGTAACAGTATCATCTGTCAACTAGAAAGCATAATTGATCTTTCAGATAGATATCTATGTTCGCTTATTGAAATTTTTAAAAAAATTGACAAATGTAAGGCTACCCTTGCAATTATACAAAATATAAGTTATGTGAACTCAAAATCACATGGATTTCCATATTAGTGTCACCATTATTAACTAGCATGTTAATGCATAAACTTCATAGCTCGACACTCTAATAGTTCATTCTTAAAGATATAATACCAAAAAAGTGATTGGCATGAAACATAACAACTTCCCTGTAGTAGTTTCTCAGGTTGACATTTTCCCATGCAAGAGTTCCAAATGACCTCCAAGTAGATCTAACTACTACTAGAATCACATCCCCATGTATATTTTGGCTTATCAAGCTAGATGCCCTTGAATTAAATTTTGAATGACATAGTGGAGATCCAAGATGGATACAAAAAGTTAATAATTAGGAATGAACATTTTACAAGTGATAAGGATATTTAACATATAAATGCCAAATATTAATATGGGTTAAAATATATTTGTACTAACAACAAAAGTATTGAAATTTTGTTAGTTTGAGTGTTAACTCTTTTGAAATATCAACTCAGCTGTAAAATTATGTATTAAGGTTCTCATCCTATCTCCATCTCGGCCGAATTTGATGTATTAAGGTTCTATTACGTATATATGATTAATGCCTTATTTATGTAATCATATGAATATTTGAAATTTTTTATATTTTTAAAATTTCCCTTTTTTTACTAGTTAATTTACTAGCATCCCCTACAACAAGGCATCTGAAAAACTCAACCCAAAAATACATCCGTCATCCCTGTCCAAAAATAATGGTGTAAAATAGTATATTTGTTGTTTCAATTTTCTTGCTAGAGTCCATAACAAATTAAACTTCATCAATTTAGTGTATTGTGCATATCTAGGAGGAGGCATCAATTGCCTACCATCCCCAAAATAATAGCCTCTAAAAAACCCAACCCAAAAATGCATCCCCAACCCCATACAAATTTTTTTGGAGTAACATAGTATGTTTTTTGTGTCCATTTTCTTGATATAGTCCATAAAAAATTAAACTTCAACAATTTAGTGTATCGCCCAGATCTAAGAGAAGGCATCAATTTCCTTAAATATGAGCTTACGGGAATCCCTAGTTGAGATGTGCAACTTTTTAATTCCTTACAAGTATAGATTATATGAGAGACAAAAATTGTCATTGCTACATACAAGGAAAAGAAAATAGGAAAGAGTATACTGAAGCACTTACAACTATATACAAGGCTTGTCCACTAAAGGTAATTCTAGTCAAACATAATTACAAGCTTCCTTTGCTCCTCATAATACTCCTCATTTGTGGATTGCAAACACCAGGCTCATCTAGTAGAGATAACTCTAGCTAAACATAATCATTGAGGCTCTCTCTTCCTCATAATATTCCTAAAGTGCTATATTTCAGCCATTTTCGCAACTTGGGTATAACTTTGAGCTATATTTAATTAATTTTATTAAGGTTGCCATTTTATATAAATAATTTATCACTCACCTCATTATTGTAGCTCATTAGAAAGAAAATGGAAAGTTTTAAATGATAAGACCCTAAAAAGTGACTTTAGGTGCCAGAAATATTCTTAAAATGAAATAAATAACTTTTAAGGTTACAAGGCTTAAATAAATAAATAAAATGATTTCCTAATGAATTTTTGGGAATACTCTCATAAAATCTTATAAAAAGGGAGTTGAGAGCTCATTTGGTATTATGTAGTTTATTTTATTCCATGTATTGAGACACTTGTGGTTAGATCGATCGAATGTGGATCATCTCAGCCTTTAGAGGATGAAAACCCTCTTGGGAAGATCAATTTCAGTAGAGAAATATTTCCTCCTAGCTAGTGATTTGGCGGAGTCACTCAAAATTCACATCTGCACTTCAACGGGTATGACATGAAATTTATGTAGTCTTTGTAAAAGATAAATTTGAGCAGTTTACATATTTATATTATTGCTTTGACAGTTGGAGATTATTGGTATTCTACTTGTTGTTGGATGTGGGCTTGGCAAAGTGTGAGTATTGGAATATTATATTTGAGCTATCTTTGCTTTGCATCGAAATAGCTACTCCTTGGTGCATGGGTTTTTCATTAATTCATGGAAAATTAGTGAAAGATTTTTCTACATGCTTAGGGATGCCAATATTTGTGAGTTGATTTAATTGGCAATTGAGGCATATATTTCTGCACTTATCCTTAGTATTTGCACAGTTGGTTTGAGTTGGAAGCTTGGGAGAATAAGAACCATGGAAAGGCACAAGTTTGCAAACAAGTTCAAGCATGTATGAAGGTGAATCATAAGGGTTTAAAATACCTTTCTTGTTGGACATTCCTCCTTCTTTGACCATGTGAGATTAATTGCTTGGGCCTGGCCGGTATTGGTGACTTCTAAGGTTGATTTGTTCCCTATTCAAGTTGTGTGCTTCCTCCTTTATGGCTCAAACCCTCCTCAAGCAGATGAATACCATTTTATGAAGAAAATGAAAACCCTTTTTGAGGAGTTGAGAAGCAAAATATGGGTCACAAAGCATGAACTAATGTGTTGGTATGATGATTATGGAGTATTCTATCAGACCATTGCATTCTGCTATAATTGTTATGGCATGGAGGGAGAGATATGAGGAAGAGGATTTTATAATGGATTCATTTGGAAGATGAAGAGGAGTTACCAAAAGTTTTATGGATCACATCTTCATTTGGAAAGAGTGATCACTTTAATTCAACTATTGTATCTCAATGAATCAAACTTTCTAAAGGGTACTTGGCTTATTTTAGGCTACAAACAAAACTAGTCTAGAAATCTACCAATTATCCTCATACCTATTATTTGATAGTTATCACATGGCATCAATGATGTGACTTGAAAAACCAAAAACCATGTCAAACTACCAACTCTAGAAGTACAAACCATGCCAAACTACTACAGAGACAAATAAAAACCATATAGATAGAATTATATTATTATAATTAAATCTAAAGTCAAAGATGATTTGGAAAGTGTTTGTGCTATAATTTGAACCCTCTTGTACCAATAATGTAAGAATCACATAGTTTATAAGTTAAAAAAGAAAGCTTCTGGCACCATTCACTAACTTGTATGCATAACACACTAATTTAAACAAGGAAAAAAACTAAGATGACATAATGTCTCAAGCCTTTCATGTCGGTCAGAAACCAAATATTTTAATTAGTTCTAAGTTTCTATTACAATTTTCTTGCATCATTAATTGATATATAAATGTTTGTGTTTGCAATGGGTTTCTGCATAACAACTTTTTGTAAAGCTTATGGGAGCTTTGCACATCTTTTGAAATGTGATTATATTATTTTGATGTAGCACTACTAGTGAGTGTGCCCTATTTGTGCATGAGTTCCTTGGTTGGGTTATTGACTTGTAAAATCTAGTATGTACATCTACAGCCATATTTCTCCTTAGCTCTCTATACTATGCTTCATTTCAAGGAAAAGTTAAACAATAACTAAGGTCTAACATAAGAAGGCTCACAAAATTGATTATTTTCCTCATCACATAATGTCGTCACTCAAGGATTTTACCTACAGAGAAATTGATCATTCTAATTGTCATTTTTGTCATTCTATCCAAGACTTCCACCAAGATAAATAATAACATTAATGTTATTCAAATAGATAATTTTGATTTGCTCGCATCTTGGTTTGATATCGATAACAGTTCACAGCTTAATGCTATTCAAAGAGAATTTTTTATTTGCTTTCATCTTGGTTTGATTCTTCTGAACTTCTTCTTTTTATATCAGTTTAAATTTATTAGGTGTGATTTAAATTTGATGACATGTAACTCATTGAATGTTTGATAATGTTAAGTTGAAGATGATACAAGACATTAAATCAGTTAATGGTTTGTATTGTCATTGATGTCAACTTGATATCATCTGTATGGTCATATACATAATGCTAAAGACTTCAGAAAATCTATGGAACAGAGGTTATGCTTTTAGCAATGCATAAAAGTCATGTATTCACTAAGTGACAGACAACACTGATGGAGTGCACACCAGCAGTAAAGATAGAGATAAAGTCACAATGATGTCCGAAAAGAAGAATAAAGTGTTGCCCGATGAAGCAAAATCATAGGATTCCTGATGAGATAAAAATAGTGTTGCCTGATGAGAAAAATCAAATGATGCCCGATGGATGGAGATCCCAAAGCTAACTGAAGTTGCACCAATGGAATTGGCAGTTGTCACTGGCAATGAACTGTAGAATTGACCAACAGAATAGAGAGATCAAAAAATGACAAAATATCTAGCTAGCAGAGCTAAAGGATAGACTTAACTGATTTTTTTATTTGTTTTATTCAACCATAGTTAAGTAGTTGATTTAAAGATGATTTATACAGCTGGCAAGAAGATGACTACAAGATAAATCAGGAGTTAAAGCCATAAATCAATTTGGCTGGATTTTTTTTCATGCCAAGAGTCAAGAATTAAGGAATTTCATGTCTATATAAGAGACAAGCATAATTCATTTCCATAAGCAATCAGATACACAGGGGAGTGAATTGATAGAAGATGCTGAAGAGAAACTGGTGAAGGATAAACTTCATACAATCCTGATCAATCAAGCTAAGGGAGAGCTAAATAATTCTGTAGACACTGAAAAACAGTGAAGCACAACATCACAGAGTAGAAAGTGTTAAGCACAAAGGAATTGAATTGATACATTGATCAGAGAGGTATTATACGTAAATATATATGAATATCTGCAATTCAAAAGTTGCATTAGAAACAGGTCATTGTGTTTTAATTTAACCATTGAAGCATTAAGTCTCTTAACAAATCAGGACTTAACCATCTTCTATAATTGAGGTATATCCTAACAGATTACCAAAAATTTTGATTCATGATAGTAGCATCGGTCTTACCTAAAGCCTACTGACAGTCTAAGAAGGAGGCTGATTCAAGCATGGTAGTAAGATTAGCATAAAGCCTATGGACAGTCTAAAGGATAATTCAAGGATGGTAGCATAGATGCCAGATACTAAGTGACAACCTATATATAAAAATCCTCTAACAAGGTCACACTTAATAGTGTGTTTATAACCTTTAATAGGGTTGGCTCCTAACAGGGCTCACTTTAGAAGAGTGAAAATTTGGGGTACCGGTCCCAGTGGTTTCTCCCTTAACAGGGTTTCCACGTTAAAATCTATGTGTTATGTGTGTATGGTTTATTACTTTATTGTTTTACATTTCACATATGCATTTCTGGATTGATTGATATACTCTTCATATTTACTGAGTATCGGTAAATAATTTTTACTACTTATCGGTAATCAAGGAGAATAAGGACAGACAGGGTAAACTGATAGACAGCTAATTATTTCAAGTATTTCAAGGCATACATCTTGTAGGGACTTAATAATCTAAGGTGTATTAATTGGTGGATTAAAGTTTAAAGGATAAATTTTTTAGGCCACTGATTCACCCCCCCCCCCTCTCAGTTATTACTAACAATTGGTATCAGAGCTTTTGTGCTTAGAAGGAAGGTTTCAAGACCTAAGTAAAGATCACAAGATGAACAGACGAGATGTGCCCAAGTTGAAGAAAGACAACTTTGCTTCATGGCAAAGCAGAATAAAAATCCATTTATCAAGTATTGGCAATGATATTACTCAATACTTAGATACTGAATATATTTTTCCTATAGGACCATTGATGGTAGATCAATTGAGAGTAAAGCATGAACATAACTGCATGGTTATAGAGCTTTTTGCCTCACTCTTTGATGCTGAATTTGAGGATGTCAAAGATTGCAAAAATGCAAAGACAATGTGGGATAAGCTAAAGCTTGTACATGGAGGTGATAAAAATGTTTTGAGAGCCAAGGAAGAAAGCCTTAGAGGAAAGTTT